>PVJS01000161.1:126742-162123 GCA_004027185.1 Glis glis | reverse complement strand
CTCTCTCTCTCTCTCTCTCTCTCTCTACTTAGTGAGGCCCTCCGCAACTTCGTGAGACCCAGTTTCAAAATAAAGTATAAAAAATAGGGCCGGGGGCGTAGCGCGGAGGTAGAACACCCCTGTGTTCAATCCCTGGTACCGCAAAAAAAAAAAAAATTTTTTTTTTGGTGATACTGGCGATTGAACTCAGGGGGCATTCTACCTTCGAGCTACACCCCGTAGCCCTATTTTATTTTATTTTTTATTTTGAAACAGGTTCTCACTAGGTTGATGAGAGTCTCACTACTTACTGAGACTGTCCTCGAATTTGTGATCCTCCTGTCTCAGCCTCCCAAGTACTGGGATTACAGCCATGTGCCACTATGCCCAGCTTAATTTTTTTAATTTTTGAAACAGGGTCTCACTATGTTGCTGAGGGCCTTGTCGAATTACTGAGGCTGGTCTCAAACCTGTGATCTTCCTGTCTCAGCCTCCTAAGTACTGGGATTACAGGTGTGTGCCATCATACCTGGCCATTTTATATATTATCAATGTTGCATTTGTACAAAAATCATGCTACTGTTGGGATAAATGTCCCCCAAAGGCCCCTGTGCTTGGTCCCATGGGTGGCATTATTGGGAGGTGGTGGAACTTTTAGGAGGTAGAGCCTGGTGGGAGGCTTTTAGGTCATTGGGGCATGCCCTTGAAGAGGACTGTGTGTGGCCTCTTCCTCTTTTTTTTTTTCTGATTTCTGGCTCATGAGGTGAGTATCCAGTACCCCCACCAGAGGCCCAAAACAATGGGTCCACCCAATCTTGGACTGGTACCTCCAGAACTGTGAACTAAATAAACTGTTTTTCTTTCTAAGTTAATTATCTCAGGTATCTTGTTATAGGAATGGAAATCTGACTAATACATGCTATATTTTTAAATTTGTGTGTGTGTGTGTTACTAGGCATTCTACTTCTGAGCTACATCCCAAGCCCTATCTCTCTGTCTATCTATCTATCTATCTATCTATCTATCTACCTATCTACCTATCATCTATCATCTATTTTTGAAACGGGGCTTACGTTGCTGAGGCTGGCCTCGAACCTGCAATTCTCCTGTCTCCGCCTCCCAAGTACTAGGATTACAGGCGTGCACTAATGCATCTGGCTATTTTTAACTGTTTTGAAAGTATATTTTGACAACTGTTGTAGGAACCATGCCCAAGACAGTGACCTGAGCTGAAGATTTTCAACAAACACTAGAGCAGATGCCAGTGGACAATGACCACCTTGGGGGAGGGGGAAGAAACAGCCCAGTGCCAGGGATTGGGGAGGGAATCAATCCTGCTACACAAACCTCACTGGGTGTGTACACCACTAGGCTGGCTGGCCTAGCTGGTGCTTGAGATATGGAATAGTTGGAACAGGGGAGTTCTGAAGTCCCCATCGCTTCAGACCTGCCACTGGTAAAGGGTGCTCTAACAGCCTACCTCAGGCTGCAGACAATGGCCATGCTAATTGCGGATGAGCTGCATCCCATCATTACAGCAGATCTGGCAGGCTCCTAATGACAGGCTTATTAGCCATCAGTGTAGGTGGTATTATTTACTTAGAAACAATAATCCTGAATTTCTTTTCCCAAAATTATTTAGCCCTCATGTTTAACTAATTCTGACTGGCCTCCCTCTAATTGTCCTGGCTGAAGATCTAATCTGGATTTGCAGAGCCAGGAAGACAAATCTGAGAACCCAGTAATCAGGGCGTTTACTTTGCCATTCCTTCCTTCATCCCAAAAGAGCTAGTCTACTTCCCTGGACTCACAGGGAGCGCTCAGGCTCCTGTCCTATGTTCCAGTTTTAAGAGCATGTTTGAATTTCACCTGCCTGGCATTTCAGAGTAGACGCTGGATCTCAGTTAATATTTCCATGTACATCTGTGGCACAATCTTCCTCAAACTAGCAACTGTATATCCAACACAATAAAATGACAAGGGCGGGGTTCTAATTAGTAAGGCTGCCAGGCACCTCCACCAGGCCCAGGGCTCTGAGCCCCTGCCAGGACAGGCACTGGTCCAACGATAGGAGGAAGGCAGGATTTACAGGAGGAGGATCCCCAGGGCAACTGTGGCTGGCTCATGTATTCATTCATTCATTCATTCATTCCTTCATGTATGGTCTGACACCTACTAAGTTCTAAGCACCATCCTGAGTGCTCCAGAGGACCCAGAGATGGTAGCAATAGTAATAATAATAATAATTATAATAATAATGACCACAACAGTGACAACTATCATTTATATGGCTGTTACCATGTACCAAGCACTATTCTAAACACATCCTATGTACATCTCATTTAAGTAAGTACATCATATTTGTATCTCCCAGAGTGGGAGATTGTACAGATACAAATCTTTACAATCCTCAATTTGCAGATAAGGTACCAGCCAGCAGGAGGTAGATCTGGATGCCAAGTGAGGGACTGATTTCAGAGCCTAAATTTCCCCCCTCCATATATTCTCTTTCAAAAAGCGAATCACAAAATACAAAACACACCTCCCTCTTTGACCAGCAATTCTACCTTGAGTATTTTACCAGTGGAAATACACAGAAAAGTACACCAAGACTTACACTTAATGGGCAGGAAGGAAGCAACCCAACCATGATAGTCACTAGAATAAATCAATTATGATACTTCCCATGATGGAATATTACACAGTTTTGAAATGTTTAGATTTGAATGTGGGGATTATGGAAAGATCTCCAACATATATTAGTAAATGAATAAAGCAAAGTACAGAATAACATTGTGTACAATATGGTTCCATTTGTGCTAGTAAAAAATGTACAAAAATCTATATGCTAATATATGAATAATGTTACTGAAAGTATACACAAGACACTGTTAACTTTAGGGAGAAGGACTATGGATAGGAGGACAGAGGTTGGAGGAAGATTTAGTTTTCTTTTCATATTTTTTGTATGGTTTGAATATTTAACCACATGCATGTATTACCTTCAATTTGAAATTAACGTTTGATTTAAAATTAACTTTTCTGAAGAATGAGACATAGTCTATACCCCAAGGGGTTCACTCACCGTCTAGAAGGGGAAAGAATAATGAATCAAGAAGCATGAAGTGGGGCTCCTCGCTGCCGCCTGCTCTTGGGCCAGAGCTGACAGGAACTGCTTGCTTTCCAGGACAGCATCATGCCAGGAGCGCCTCGGCCAAGTCACATAGTTAACCTCATGGTCCACCGCCTCTCCCAGGCCAGCGTGCAGCCAGCTCAGGCCCCGCGTGAATCATGTGCAGGTGGAGATGTGGACACTGACGAGTGCAGAAGGAAGTGACACTTTGTCCAATGTGGAAAGCTTTGGGAGACGGTTCCCCGCCCCGGCGTGTACCTCAGCATCTGCCAAGCACACATGGGATGGATAGAGAGCAGGAGAGGCATGATCGGGCTCCTTCTGTTTGCCAGGTTTTCTTTAAGCGCTTTAGTGCCCTGTCCCACTTGGTCATCAAAACAGCCCCAGGGAGTGGAAATTGCTAGGGTCATTGTCGTTATTGGGAGGCTGGGACTAGTGGTTAAGAGGACAAGCTCTGCAGCAGACTGCCAGAATTAAAATCGTTAGTTGTTTTGTACCCTTGGACAAGCTTCAGTTCCATCTATAAAATGGGACTAATTGCGCCACCTCCTTAGACTGTTTAAATGGATTGAAGACTTGATGCATGGAAAGCACTTAGAGAGGTGCCTGGCCTGTGTGAATGCTCCCAAATGTAGTTACTCCCGTTTTTAACCTCCGATGTACAGAAGAAGCAACTGAGGCTAAGAGAGGTTTAGTAACTTGCCCAAGGTTGCACAGGCAGAAAATAGGCCAGATGAGGAGTGGTGGGGACAGGATCAGAGACCCCAGCAGCCTGTACTCTTAACTGCTAGGTCCCACTGACCCAGGCCTTTCCTGGGGCTTGAATCTAGGGCAAGTGTGGTGGGAGGGGCCTGCTGGACCTTTCAGGCTAAGGCTAGGGCCAGGGCTGGAGGATCAAATACAAAGCCCACTGAGTCACAGCCAGCCCTGGTTTGGAAGTCAGAAAGTCTCCTCTTCTTTATTGTGCCTCCAACATGTTCCCTTCCCTCTCAGAACATCTCAGCTGTGAACTCTGAGCCCAAGGCCCCCCACTGGGTGAGGGGAGGAGATCAAACAATACTACAGAGACTGAGGACTGACAGCTCATTCATTTTAAGAAAAAGTCAATAGGTAAATGTCTAAGCCTCAGACAGGCTTCTGATCTCTGGTAAAGACACTCAGACCCATCACAATCCTAAACTAGTGCCATGGCGGGTTCACTTCTAGTCCAGAGGGCCAGATGTAGACATCACAGAGCCAGGCCTGGAACAGAGAAAGCCTAGCCAGACTGCGTTGATATTTCACAACATCAGCTCCTGCCCTTAATTGTTGCCTCAAACCAACTAGTCAGGATGATATTGGTAACCAACCGGCTGAGAAGGTCCCCGTGAGAGAAGAGGTCTGTGCAGGTGCGCTACTGGCCAGGGAACACCAAGTCTGCCCTACAGAGGCACCTCCTGGAGTGCACAGCAAATTAATATGCTGCAGAAAACATGCATTAAACTGCACTGCTGGGCGGGCGCTGTGGGCCGCCTGAGCGGAGAAGCCAGGTCAGGTACCGGGACTCTGCTAGCTCACACAATTCCTGGCTGCGTCTGAGAGCCCCAGCATAGCTCAAGCTCTGGCTTGCAAGCCACCACCAGTTCTGGGTCTCAAATTATTTTGTAAACCCAGCTGATCAGTCCTGCCCTGCCTCCCTCCCAGGCCATCCGGAGCCCCAAATGGGATCACGGAAGCCAAAGTGCCCCGTGCAATGCAGGGGTGGGAGCCCCCGCTGAATTGGGAGCATCATGCGGGGACAAGCACGTGAGTCAGCCAGGCCTGGGTTCAAGCTGCTGGCTATTCATCATCTCAGGGGAACTGAGGCTAAAAGAGACAAAGGGTCCTGCCCAAGGGCTCCTATGTAGTGAAGAGCAGACCTGAGATTCAATCCCTGTAGTTGGACTACAGCTTTCCTGGAGGAGGAGGAGGCCCTGAGACTGGGCCTTGATGGGCAGGGTTCCTTCAGGAGGAGCCGGAGGGGCTCCTGTGGAGTAGGGACAGGGTTCAGGTAGAGGCGGGTTGAGGAGGGAGGGTGGCAGGGATATAAGGTGTGAAGACTGTGGGGACTGAGGGCTGGGCTGAGCCAGGACATGTGTTCTGTGAGCTGCCTTTAACCCCCCCCCAAAAAAAAACCTCTGCGGAATTAGGGACACCAGAACCCACAGGGCACTAAAGGTCAAGCAGGCCAAAGGGTTCAGTTTTTCCTCTGAGCCTCCAGGGGACCTTGGGGCCTCTGGACTCCCACTCTGTCAGCCTCACTTCTAACTGGTTTATAGTTTCCCAGATGGTTCTATTTGAACGAAAGTCTTCATGGCAAAATAAATAAATAATTAAGTAAATAAATAAACACACACACTCAAAAAAGACCACAATTGTTGAAAAGGACTGATTACCTATTTTGTAGGTAGTGAAGAAGCCCAGCAGATGCAGGGCCTTGCCCAGAGAGCCATGCACACACGCACAGCAGGCCTGTGACCTAGAACCACCACGCACCCTGGATCAATTTTCCTTTCCCTTGCTTTCTCTATTCTTTTTCTGTCTCTCCCCTCTCATACACAGAACACCCCCAGGCTTAAGAAACTGACTGAAGTGGTGCAGGGCACTGATGCCTCTGATGAAATGAACCAGAACTCTCGCTTTGGTGAGTGGATTTAAGAATGTCCACATCTTCTTGAGCCCCACAGGTGTGGCCTGAGTCAGCAGGGCCTCTGGTGCCTTCCTGAACCCTCTGGGCAGGTGGGGTAGGGGACACACACAGAACCCGGATGTCACAGAATTCCCCACCGCCCTTCCCCTCTGTGCTACCACCAAAGGGCTCAGCTCACTGAGCTTGGCTACTCACATCTGCACCATGGGAATGAAACCCTGCTCTGTCCCCAGGGTTCCTGGGCTTTGGAAATGGAGGAAGGAGAGAGGGAGGGAAGGAGCCTTGGTGAATAAATGGAAACATTCAAACATGCAATCTGACGTGGCATCAGCTTGAGTTTTAAAACTCTACAGGCCAGTGCCTGCCATCCCGGCCACCTGCATTCTGTTTATGAGACTTCAGGCAAGTTGCTTAGTTTCCACCTCCCAGTTTCCTTGTCTCCAAAATGGGTGAGTTTAAGGCCTCAGCCATGTCATTCAGGAGAAGATTCATGGGGCTGGATTCACATGAGCAAGAGGCCTTTTTCCCCCCTCTGGTCTCTGGGCCCCGGGTCCCCAGTAGTCCCCTCCCATCCCAAGCCCCTCTACTCCAGTCATCTCCACCAGAATGAACCTCGCTGGGCAGGAGGACTCCGAGAATTAAAACATGCAATCGAGCAGCTTCTTGACGGGAAACGCTTTGGAAATTTTCGGCTCCATTTACTCCTCAATCTAATTTTGTCCTCGGATGCACATTATGCGCGAGATGGGATCTCATGTGGTTTGCCCGGCGCTCCACACACCAGCAGGAGGCACCCAGTGTCTCAATTGCTGCCCGTGTCTCTTCCCACCACGTGAGAGGCATAATTAGGGCACCCAGCAGGCCCCGGGCAGCCCTGGGCAAGAAGGCCCAGCCCAGACACCCACCAGCCCATCTCTCCCACCAACACCTTGGGGAGTGATTGGGGGGCGTCAGCCCTAGCCACCTCCAGCCCCAATGTGGGAATGTGCCTTCCCATTGCCATCCACCCCAAACTGGCCCCCTGCATGGCTCCAGCCTCCTCCAATTGGACCCTGTTCTCCTCACCTCCCTGCTGCCTCTGGATCAAGTCTAGCCCCCTCGATGCCCTGTCCAATCATTCTGCCCAGAGTTGTGCCTGTGCCTGCCCCAACCTGGCCCTAAAATGGCTTGTTCTCCCCCAACTTGACTGTGCTCCATGCCTTAGCAAGTGCTGCTGCTGCACCCTAACAGGCATCTGGCCCTCTCCACCATCGTCCCCTCCTGTGACAGAATCTCCCATATCCCAGTCCTATTACATTCCCTCCTCAGTACTCTAAGAGTCCCTGTGCACAACTCCACATCCTAGCACTTGTCAGACTGTCTGGGACAACTGTCCAGTGAAGACACCAGCCCCACCTGTCTCCTTCCAGCTCAGAGACCGTGTCCTGTTCGCCTCTGTTCCCCCACGTGATGCTCAGCAGAGCTGAGGCCAAATGCTCAGCTCAGAGGATGTTTCCCGAGCCATACCTCCAGGCTCAGCTTCTGTTAAGTGCTGGGAATTTTGTGCCCAGAACACAGGAAGCTTTTTCTTTAAGCTTTTCTTTAAGGGTGTTACTTTCCATCCCTATGCCCAGTGAAGAAAATTTACCAGCCAAAGCTCAGAAGCCACCCAATTCTAGCCAAAGAGAAATGCCCCCCCGACACCTTCATGAGCCCCACCCAGGGTCGGGACAGACCCCTGGGTCCTTGCTTCTTCCCCCTCCCTTGCACATCCCCCAGTTCAGGAGCTCACCAGAACTCACTCAGATCCTGAAAGACAGCCCCAACCCCACAGGCTCCTGGTCCAGTCGCCTCTCCTCACCAGGGCTTTCCTTGGGCTTCAGGGCTCAACTGTCACAACTCCACCCAGAATTCAGTGTGACAATTCCCCCTTTTCTTTGGGTGGCTTCTGGCCAATGTGAAAATGGGTTTTAATTTAATGCTGCCTCAAGCTTTGTGGCAGCCATTTATAGTAGATAAATGGCTCCAAGTTCAAGGCCCTGCTAACTGCCAAAGACACTGGGTGGTCCCCAGCCCCTGTTCTCGTGGACCTCTTTGCCCACTCTCTAATTCTTCAAGCATTTTTGGCCACCTGGCACCATCATGCACCCTTCTTTGACTTGGAGAATTTTCTACTCTAAGAGTTCAGGCTTCTCAAGGCAGGAGCCAGAAATGAGATTACCCAGCCTCCCTTGCAGCTAGGGCACAGCATAGACTCTTTAATTCAGAAGCTGGTGACACAAAGAAGCAGGCACCATGTGGAGTCCTTCTGCTGAGGCAAAGGTCCCAGTGGTCCCAGGGTCCATAGACAGTCATGTGATCTGAAGGGTCTGTGTCTATAGGCAAAGGTACGGCATCTCTGCAGGAGAAGCCCTGCAGTATGGCTCAGGGCGATTCCTGGCTGTGAGGCCTCCGAGTCTGGTTCTGTGACCCTCTTGGAGACCCTGAGTGTCCTAACATCCTTAGAAAATCCCTTTTCTAGCCAGGCCTGGTGGCACATGCCTGTAATCCCAGTACTTAGGAAGCTGAAACAGGAGGATTGAAGGTTTGAAGCTCTCCTAAGCAACCTAGCAAGACTCTGTTTCCAAATAAAAAAGGGCTAGGGGCATAGCTCAGAGGTAGAATGTCCCTGAGTTCAATCCCCAGGAACACACACACACACAAAAGAAAGAAAGAAAGAAAGAAAGAAAGAAAGAAAGAAAGAAAGAAAGAAAGAAAGAAAGAAAGAGGAAAGGAAAGGAAAGGAAAGGAAAGGAAAAGAAAAGAAAAGAAAAGAAAAGAAAAGAAAAGAAAAGAAAAGAAAGAAAAGAAAAGAAAGAAAATCCCTTTTCTGCTCAACCAGCCAGAGAGGATTCTGTCATTTACAGCTAAGACCTGGTACTGCTCCAGCCTCCAAGATGAACAGCATCCAACAACTGGTCGTGGTGGCACACACCTGTAATTCCAGTACTTGGGAGGCTGAGACAGGAGGATTGCAGGTTGAAGGCCACAGCCTCAGCAACTTAATGAGGCCCTCCACAACTTAGCGAGACCCTGTTTCAAAATAAAAAAATAAAATAGGGCTGGGGGTGTAGCTCAGAGGTAGAATGCCCCCTGGGTTCAATCCCCAGTAAAACACACACACACACACACACACACACACACACACACACACACACACACGAGCATCACCCAATTTGCTTTGTCCTTCACAAATCAGCACTTCCAGATTCCTCCACACTTCCTTTTCCTCCAGCCACACTTGTTCCCCAGAGCCCATTCCCAAGTCTCTCTGTTTTCAACCTTCCTCATCTATACATCTTCACCTAGTGCCCCAGCTCCTCTCCCTACCTCGAAGCCCATGACTTCCAAATCCATATTCCCATCCCAACCCCCCCCTGCCCTCTGGACATGTCTACCTGGGTGCCCCTGGGGCACCGGAAAGTCAAAGCATCCAACCAGTTCCTCTTCCTATGGTATTTGTCTCAGCCAGTGGTGCCTTTTTCCGCCCAGTTTTTCAACTCCAACCAGGCAGCCACCCTGACATCCTCCCCCTATCCCCCATGTTGGGCTACGGCCAATTCCATCCCCAAACACTTTTTCTCCAGCCTGGGTCCAGGCCCTCACCCTCTCCCTCCAGTGGTCTGGGGCTGCTTGCTGAGTTTCATCCTCCTTATGTCCAGCCTTTGCCAAGACCCCCAGGAGGTTCCCTTCAGATGCCTCCCTCCTTAAAGCCCTCGGAGGCTCCCAGCATCTGGAGCTTCTGACTTCAGGTCCCTGGAAGCCTGGGGTGCCCTCCCTCATCTCCAGCTGCTTCTCTCTCCCTCCCTGCACTTCTTAACCTGTATCATGTTGATCCCTCTACCCACAAGCTCTTCCTGCCTCTTTTCCCAGCCTGGCTAATTCCCACCCATCCCAGTGCCTGAGTGTCACCTCCTGCTCGAAGCTTTCCCTGGTCACCTACCATATAACCTCAGGAAGGTGTAGATGGCCCTCCTTGCACACCTGTGACATCTACTCCGTGCCTCTCTCATTGTAGCTCCACCTTTTAAAAATGTTTACTGAGTGCTTTTGCTGGGCTAGGAAACTTGCTAAGAAATGTGTATGTGCATGAGCTCATTAAATCCTGGTAACCACCTTAGGAGGAGAGAGTTATTCTCATTTCTGGGAGAAGAAAATGAGGCTCAGAAACTTTAAGTGGTCTTCCCAGAGTCAGCCACTAAACAATGTGGGGTCAAGGGCTGGAGCCCAAGCCTATCTGGCAAATGCCCCACACTCTTGATGGTGATGCTCTGCCACTCCACCAGGGAGCTCCCTCTGCATCGCCTGTGTGCTGAGCCTCAGTTTTCCCTTCTGCAAAGCAAGGCTCAAGTCTCTTCTTGCTACCCTCCCAAGGATGGAAGGAGGATCTGAAACATAACAGATATTAAATCGCTTGGCAAACTCTAGAGGGTAGTACACAAACAAGAAGGTATTAGCAGACTTTTAGGATTTTTCCACTGAGCAATTTCCATGCTCACCTTAGAACCAAAGGCCTCCCATCTGCTGAGGGGTGAGCTCCCACTTCCTCCCTAGACCAGGGAGTCCCTGGATATCTAAAGTCATCACCCAGTAGTCCCCTCCTTCCTCCCCAAACACACATTGTGACAGTCAAGCCAAGAAAGGCGAGCGAGGGAAAAAATCCATAAAGGCTCAGCAAAGCGGAGGCTGGTGGAATTCTCCAGCACCTGACCACCAGTTAGTGACGTCAGGATTTATAACTGTATTAAATGGTGTGACAGGCAGCCTTGATATATCAGTTCCCCCTTCTTCCCAAATCACAGACAATAAAAGCTTTGGCAGTGAAAGTCATTCATCATCATAAAGACCTGAGACATCCCAGCCATCAATTTCACTCACATCCTTAATACACTGGAGAGAGTGCAGGAGTCGAACACCTCAAAGGGGGGAGGGAAAATACATGAAGGGAGGGTGAGCAGGAATAATTACAAAGGTCAAAGAAGGGATTCATCTGGAGGGTGCCGTGGCAGAGCTGGTCCCCGCCGGAGGTGCGCTCAGGCCACGGGGGAGCTGGGCAGTTGATGGGCCTGCTCTTGGTGGCCCAGAGGCCCAGTCCTCCCACAGGCCCTAGGAGCCTGGGGTAGGAGCCGCCGAAATGGTGCTGGGGGACCAAAGGATGGGGAGTCACACCGGCCCCCAGCCCTGGGGCGGGGGTACCATGGGAGCTTCTTACTCCATCAGCTACATTAGCACAGAAGAGATTTTAAAATAATGAAACCACAGACAGGTATGTTTTCTTTTTTTTTTTTTTTTTTTTGCGGTACCGGGGATTGAACCCAGGGGCGTTCTACCTCTGCGCTACACCCCTGGCCCTATTTTTTTATACTTTATTTTGAAACCGGGTCTCACAAAGTTGCAGAGGGCCTCACTAGGTAGAGAGAGACAGAGAGAGACAGAGCTGAGGCTGGCCACGAACCCGGATCCTCCGGTCTCTGCCTCCCAAAGTACTGGGATTACAAGTGTGTGCCACCACGCCCAGCTCTTTTCTTTCTTTTTAAAAATTTTTTGTGGTACTGGGAATTGAACCTTGGGGCATTCTACCTCTGAGCTATACCCCTAGTCTGATATTTTATTCTTTATTTTGAAACAGGGTCCCACTAAGTTGCAGAGGGTCTCACAAGTAGCTGAGGCTGGCCCCACACCTGCAATCCTCCTGTCTCAGCCTCCCGGGTACTGGGATTACAGGCGTGCACCACCATGCCTGGCCCACTGGTATGTTTTCATAAGCTACCTCCACACTAGCACAGAGGATTATCTGTGGCAGCTATGGTCCTCCATCTCTCTTTTTAAAAAGTATTTTATTAGTGCATTGCAATTATACATCATAGTGATGAAAGCATACAAGCATACAGCTCTTGGTGTCTTTCCCTCCACATCCCCCCTGCTCCCCCCACGAGTTAGTGAGATTAGTAGTGATACCTTCATGTATTGCTACAGTATTACTTGAACTGCTTCCTCCCTCAGTCCCCCCTCTTCCCCTCCCCAACTCTCTCCCCTAACCTCCTTCAACCACTCTACAGGTCTCTGTGTTTTTTAAAGTCCCTTCTAGCCAGGCATGGTGGCACACGCTTGTAATCCCAGTACTTGGGAGGCTGAGACAGGAGGATCGCAGGTTCTCAGCCAGTCTCAACTACTTAGTGAGGCCCTCCACAATTTAGTGAGACTCTGTTTCAAAATAAAAAATAAAAATAAGGGCTGGGGGTGTAGCTCGGTGGTAGAATGTCCCTGGGTTCAATCCCCAGTACCGCAAAAATAAATAAATAAATAAATAAAGTCCCTTCTGTTTCCTATTTTCTCTCTAGCTTTCACATATGAGAGAAAACATGCCGCCCTTGACATTCTGAGCCTGGCTCTCATGGGCAACTCTCTGGGCCAACGTTACTGGTTGGAAGGATACTATAACACTGCCAGCGCATCTGGCTGGTGAAGAGTCCCCACACAGAGTCCTCAGTGAACCATCAGCCACCCCTGGCCCTTCCTTGGGCCCTCTGTCCCCCACCCCTGAATCCAGCCACCTCTGTCATCCAGAGAAGATGGGGATCCAGGAGAGGAGACAAGCTCCCAGACCAGCTCCAGCAGATTCGGCCTGCCTCTTGCCTAGCCCCTCCCAGCATGCAGAGGTGAGCACTCCTCCTCCTCCTCCTCCTCCTCCCCTTCCCACCAGCCACAGGTTCCCTGTCCCTCACCACCTGTGCTAGTGCTCAGCATCAATAAGAATGAGAGCAGGAAGCCTCTGGGCGTGGGGGAAAGAGAACCATGCTTGGAACCAGGGCCTGGGCCTCCCCCTCCCAGTCCAGGGAAGGAGGAAAAAAGCCTACTGAAGAAACGCAGGGATAATTATTTTTCTCTTGCTTTTTTCCCTGAGGAAAAAAAAACAACAGAAGAAAGCTGGTGTGTACTTGGGGAGCCATTTGCCTTGCCAGCCTAGGGTGGGGTGCACTGAAGAGCCTGGGGGTGGCCGGGCCTCTCTGGGCAGCCTGGTCCAGTGGGAACATGTCCCAATGGACTCGGTCTGAGTTCCCTAAGAAAAAAGGAATGTCTTCTGCCTGCTGCTAGCTGCCCACCCACGGGGTGAACCTTCACCTGGGTCTGCTGTGTGCCGGTGGGAGGCAGACTTATGGGGTGCCGACTTTCAGAGGGTGTCGCCATGATGCCCTTTGTCCAGATACTGCCAAAGATTAAGACCAGCCAGGTTGGACCTGGCCCCCACACATGGTCCTAGATCACCTGTCAGCTATGTGTTCTGTTTCCCAGATCAGGTTCTGCTCCACTCAGCCTCCTCCACCGGCCTTCTTTTTGTATGTGTATGTGTGGTACTAGGGCTTGAACCCAGGGGCATTCTGCCTCCAAGCTACACCCTCAGCCCTTTTTATTTTTTATTTTGAAGCAGAGTCTCACTAAGTTTCTGAGTATCTCGCTAAGTCATTGAGGCTGGCCTTGAACCTGAGATTCTCCTGTCTCAGCCTCCCTAGTACTGAGATTATAAGCGTTCACCACCACACCCAGCTTCCTCAGCCTTCTTGCCTGCCACCAGCATGCCAGACTTAGGGAAAGCAGTGTTGCCCAATGGTCAGGTGTGTGGCCTCTGCAGCCTGCCTGCCTACATTTGGATGCTGCTGAAGGACTTTGGTTCCCAAGTCCCTCAGCAGGTATCGCGAGAGCCTTTTACAGGCACAACCTTGGACCAGCTCAGTTCACAGGAGCCCCTGGCACAGTGGCTTCACCACTTACAAGCGGTGTGACCTTCAGCAAGTTTCTGTGCTCCTCTGTGCCTCAGCTATTGCAACAGTAAAATGGAGACAATAGGACCAACTCCCTCCTAGGGTTGCTTTGTGAATTAGATAAATTAACATAAAGTGTATGAACGATGCTGGGCACAGAGCCAGTCAGATGCAAGCCTTAGCTGTCGTTCCTACTGGTGACTTTTAGCTTTTTGGATCCCAGCTTGGGTCCACCTCTGGCTGTTCAGGCTGTTCAGGATGGAGACTAGCTTCCTGGGGAGAGGCCTTATCCTGGACCTCACCCTAGATACCGACCCCTCAAATAGGCTGCTCAGCACCTGTCTTTGAGGTGGGCAGGTGAAGCCCTCCTGGACCTGGGCAACAGAGGGACACAAAAGGGATTACTGGGTCTGGAAAAGCAAACCCTTCTCTGGCAGCTCATCTCTGGATGAGCCTGAGGGGCGGTGGTGTCCCCAAGGATTCAGGCTGAACGCAGCCTCACCAAACGTTTATAGACCGTCTCAGGGTGGGAGCAGAAGTCCTATGGCTTCTCAGATAATGAAAATAAAGGCTAATAGAGATAAATTAGAGAGGTTTTTTTTTTTTCCAGAGCTGTGAATATTGGGGAAAGAAAAGTCAGTAGATAGTAGAAACTAATGCATTTGGGGAGAAATAATAATTATGATAATATCTTGAAATCAAATGTGCCTTTTTGCTCACCAAAGATGTGCGAGTATGCGAATCATGTCAATAACCTTGACAATGACCTAGAAGGGTGGGGTGCGGGGCGATTAGTAACAACCAATCGTAACAGCTCATCAGCCAGCACTCCCTGAGTTCCTGCTATATTCCAAGCCCCACACTTAGGCTGCGCTGGAGGAGGCAGGGAGAACTCAGAATCTCAGCGTGTCCGTGGAAAGTTGGGCAGGACACGGAAAATCATAAATCAAGGCACTGTGGGATAACAGGCATACTGGTGGGCAGATAGGGGCCTAGTTTAGGGTCTGACTGGGGTAACAGAGGAGGGTGTCCTGGAGGAGGAGTACCTGGGGACTGCTCTGGGGGAAGTGTGCCAGAGGCACAGGGGCAAAAACAGGCCCGCTGGTTCCCAAGACCCTCAGCAGGTGTTGTGAGAGTCTTTTATAGGCACAGCCCTGGACCAGCTCGCGCTCACGGGAGCCCCTGGTACAGTCAAGGAGGCCGGCTCTCTGCGAGCTCACAGGCAAGGCGCAACTCCTACCAGCTGATGGGACACCGTCACATACTTCCCTCAAGTGCTCTTCCCCACAGTCCTGCAAGGAGAGGATGAGCCAGGATAAGAATTCCCACTGGGCAGATGTGAAAACTGAGGCTGGAGTGGGGGTATCATCAGAGCCCCCAGGAGTCACGGCACAGCAGGGATGAAGGGCTGCGATCCTGACTCAGAGTCAGCCTGACGCTCTTCCTGTCACGGCAGATACTGTCACAACTGTGCAAATGATAGAAACAGCCTTAGCAGAGAGACCAGGAGCAGACACGCTTGGAGTCAGGACAGAACACGCTGTTAGAAGACGGGACTGGATCAACGGCTCCACCGGGCAGCTTCCTACAGGAGGCTGAGGAGTGAGGAGAGGAGAGGGAAATGTTCCATCCTGGAAGGATGAAGGCCCAATCTGGCATGGAGGAAAGAGCACTGGAGTAGGAGTCCAGGGGTGGGGGTTCCAGAGCTGTCTTGCTTTGGGAGAACTTGGGTTCTCAGTCCTCAGTGTCCCTATCTCTTCAATGACAGAACTGGGGTGATGGCTAAGGGCCCATCTTGCACCAATATTCCAAAGACTCTTGACCCTGGGTACCGGGGAGGTCACATCTTGTCACACAGATGGAGGAGACGGGGAGGACCAGCCAGTGCTGGCAGAGAGAATGGGGAACAGAGCACAAAAGATGCCCCATCCCTTCACACCTCACAGACAGTGGGTCCCCCCAGGGTACTAGGGATGCAGAGTACTCAAAGAAACTTTTATTCTGAGCCCTGGGAAGTATGGCAGACAGAACAATGCCCCCCCTCAAAGATGTCTACATTCTAATCCCCAGAACCTGTAATTGTGTTACCCAGTGTGGCAAAGGGTACTTTGTAAAACTGATTGCAGTGAGGCGTAGGGAGGCAGAGCTCACCGTGCTATCCGGGTGGCCCCAGTTTTATCATAAAAGTACTTACAAGAGGGAGGCAGGAGGGCCAGAGTCACAGAGAGGAGCTGTGACAGCAGAACCAGAGGTCAAAGCTGAGAGAGATACTACTTTGTTGGCTGTGAAGATGGAGAGAAAGTGCCACGAGCCCAGGACCGTGGCAGCCTCTAGAAGCTGCAAAAGGCAAGGGCCTGTAGGAGGAACGCAGCCCCGCAGACACTTTGATCTGGGGACCACTGCCTCCAGAACTGTAAGAAGCTAGCTAACTTCGTGTTGTTTTAGCCACTGAGATTGCAGTCATTCATTCAGCAATGGCTAGAAACGGTGACAGGAGGCCAATGGAGCATCCCTCTAGCTCCTCCTCCACCTCCTGCTCCAGCCTGGCTCTGCCTCAGGCTATCTTCCCCAGCTTCAGAGTTTCTAAATAACACTTAGGTACCCCAGGAGGGCACCTGGTGCCTTTCAAGTCTCAACTCATTAATTCCACATAACAAGGTTCTATCCCCATTTTCTGGATGAGGAAATTGAGGCTTACACACAAAGAAGTGAGAAACAGAGGTCACCAGTTCCTAAGTGGCAGAGCCCAGCACCAGGCAGTCCGGTCCAGAATCTGTACCAGAGACTAGGCAGTTTGATCAGCTTTTGCAGCCCCCAGCCTAGCTGTGCTGCAGGAGAACATGAGAGCGCTCTGCTTGGATTCCTACAATGACACAGAGCTCACTACTAACACAAGCAGGTCAGAGGGGTTAGGAGAAAACCATCCCTTCCAGTTACTAGCTGAGTGAACTCAGGCGCTGTCTTTAACTATTTGTTGGACAAAAATAGTACCTATGTTTCAAAGAGTGAAGGATTAAATGGCCCAAAACACATAACAAATGCTCATTAAACATTAGCCATCACTGTTAACTATCTCTGGAGGCTGCCTATTCAGCTTCCAGAGAGCTCAGACTGTTAAGAAGTTCTCCTTTGCACTGAACTAAAGCTGGCCTCCTGTGGCTTCTCCTTATTGCTCCCCATACCTCCGCCCACTGCCCCGAGTATGGGGGAAGCAGCGGATAGGCCCCAAGTCTCCAGCTCTAAGCCAGCACCCCTGGGCTTCACTAGGACGGCAAGGTTCCCTGCCCTCTCCCTCTTCCTGGGCCTGCCCTCCTCTGTCTGCAGCTCTGTGGATCCAATACTGAGAGAAATGCATCCTGTAACCCTGAGGATATGGGCTGCGTCCAATGTGTTTCTAGAGAAAAGTCCACAATGGTCCCTCCACGTCATCAGAGAGGACAGAAGTTCCTTTCTGACAGATTAGGGTGCCCATAAAATATGAAGTAAACTTTAAAAAAATTAACCAGTTTGTAGAATATGAACCCATGTGTAGGAAATCAACTGAATGTGTATAAACTGATGCACAGAACCTATGCATAGACAAGGTTCTGGAGGGACATACACAGAGCCATCAGCTCTGACAGTATCCTGCAGAATAGGTCAGGAATGGAATGAGGGGTGTGTCACAGGTCCATAGACACGCTTCCCTACCACTGGAACTTACTTTATAATGAGCATGCATTACTTTTTGATTAAAACGGAATTATTTTTAAAAAAGAAGAATGATGAGAGAAACTTCAGAGCAGAGAAGCCTAGAGCGCATGCCTTCCCTGCAGCAGCATAGGCTTGGCCCAAAACCCTCCCCAAACCTCCTCCCCAAAAACCTCCCCAAACCTCCCGGCCAAAGGGAAGCCATGGTCCCCCCCTCCACGCCCTCAAAAGCACTTGGCCTCTCCCAGGCCTTCCACTGCGTTCTTTTTGGCTTTGTTTTGGTTTGCCTTGTACATGTATCCAACCTGCCTCCCCCATCGGAGAGCGCTGGGCAGGATTCCTACAACCCTCGATACCCGGTCTAGGTTAACGTGAAGGATGAGTTCAGTTTTGATGGAGAGATGAGTGAATGAGTGAGTGAGTGAATGAATGAATGACGGCAGCAGCTCTGCCAATTGCCCAGGCGCTGTTGTTTGGCACCTCTCTTCCTCCACATAATAACCAGGCGTTGGAGATCTCTGACCAGGAAGACAAGCTAACGAAATTGCTATTTTAGGAAGTTGTATCACAGCAGGGTGGGCTGGGAAGCCGGAGGCCCAGAGACCTCTTGAAGGCTATCTGGAAAGGTCGGCTTCCAAGCTGCATGCAAGTGTAAAAATCTATGCGTGCATTACCAGGAGGGCCATCCGGCTTTGTTTATTTTTATCCTACAAAATACAAGGTCAGAAACAAGTAGAGTACTTTCTGCTGAAATTATTTTTTTTAATTGACACTACACTTTACACAAATATTAATTCACTTCTTCAACAAATAGTTCTTGGGAACATGGTGCTAACCTGAAAGCAAATCATCATTTTTGTCGATGTGCATTTTAATTACAGAGATGCTTGAATTTCATTTTGGCTTTAAAATGATCAGACCTCTGGCATCTCTGAACTCCTGTGTGTCCTTCTAAATACTAACATTCTAAAATCCAGGTTTCTAGGACTTCAAGAATCTGTCATTATGAGTCTACTTAACAATCCAAAAAACAAATACTTTAGACCCCAATTGAATTCACCCTGGATCGTTCTGGAATGCAAATAGCTCTGTACTCAGGGGAGAGTGCCAGTCTTGGACATCAAGTTTTCCCACAGCAGCCTAGTGTGCAGCTCTGCCTGGGTGCAGCCCTGAAGCAGACCACACTGTTGCAAAGGACCCACGACATTTACTTTGAAAAGAGCTGTCACTGTGTTGGGAGGGACCACTGCGGCTGGCACATTCTCAAGAACTGTGCATGTGGAGCTCTAGGCCCTCCACTGACAGTCCATACACGGAGCTGATCCTGGGGACAGCCACACCAGGCAGCAGGGACAGCCTGAGCACAGGCATGAAGGCAGGGCCAGGCCAGGCCAGCAGGAGAGCATGTGGGCAGCCCTTCTTGGCTTGACACAGGGCATTTCTGTTGGCCAGGAGCAAGAGTAAGAGGAGACAGACAGGATAGGGCAATGGGGCCAGTGCGGGTCGAAAGCTCAAATGCCCGAGATGCTAGCAGGCCAGGTATTGTCTAAGGCATCTGAAGGGGGCAGCCACATCTCACTCTCCCCAAGTGTAGCCACATGGGCATGCGTAAATCTCAATAAAAAGTGCTCTTCCCACACCTTCTACCTAAACATGGCTAGTAAGTTCCTAAAGTTCCTTCCAGAATTTCTTTAACTTGCGCAAATACAGATACACTTTTGCGTTGTCTGCGTGCATATCTTACACAAAAGGTAGCCTACTATACACACTATTTTTTAACCTTGATTTTTTCATAAATAATCTATCTTAAAGATTCTTCCCCATCAGGACCTAAGAGCTCCCTTGTTCTTTTCCATAGCTGCACGCTATTCCATTGTACACATGAACTAGTCTTTATTTAACAAGGCCCCTACTGACGACATTTGGGTTCTTCTCTGATCTTTAAAATGATAGGTCTTTTTTATG
The DNA here is from genome assembly GCA_004027185.1 of Glis glis. Classification (NCBI taxonomy): domain Eukaryota; kingdom Metazoa; phylum Chordata; class Mammalia; order Rodentia; family Gliridae; genus Glis; species Glis glis. The sequence continues at coordinate 142,910 of PVJS01000161.1, read as the reverse complement.
TTTAAAAAAAATGCTATGCAGACCAAAAAATCTTTGTGTTGGACCACACATGCCAGGCTGAGGGACCTGATGGGCGGTGCCTGGGTCTAGAAGCCTACAGCATAAATGCCAGCCTAGACTGCACAAACCTCAGATTCTGGCCCGACAGTTGAAAGGAAATCACTGCAACTGAGAACAGCTTTCAAGTACTGTCTGAAGATTCTTTGCCTTTGAGGTAGTGAAACCCCCATCACCAGAGGTGACCAAGTCCTGATAGGGAACTGATACCAGACTGGGCGAAGAGTTAGGCAACCCACCCTCTGTGGTTTTCTCTGCAACGCCTACCCCACAATGGGCTAATTTACAGGCTGGGCTCAACTCACAGCAGAGGAAGAACTGAGAAACAGCCTACCCTCCAGGCACCTTATTCATTCATTTAGACCTTGAGAAGGCATCTTCCAAGGTTGTATCTCTCTCCCCCACATCTTCCCAAAGTTTCTCATCATTTAGATCTCAGATCAAACTCCATATTTCTAGAAAGCTGCTGCTTCATCCCCAACCCAGGCTCTCCCTGTTCTTTCCCCCTGTTTATTTTCTTCAGAGCACATGCCGTTATGAAATGATGTTGCACATTTCTTCTGTATTTACTGTAAGCTGTCTGGCTGTCCCCGATGGGTAAGTCCAGTGAAGGCAGGGCTGTCCTCCAGGGTCACCACTGTAGTCCCAGCCTGGCACAGAGTGAAAACCCAACAAAAGTGACTGCTGACATTGTCTTCCCTTTCCAACGCATGAAGTGACTCTGATACCCCACGTTCCATGGGCTGTCCCGTGGCTGATCACTCGGCTCCAGCACTGGGCTCTATTATAGCTTTTATTATAATTTTCTGTGGCACCTTTTGGCAGCCTGGATGCATAGGTATTTCTCATATTCTTGCTTTCATTATTCATTATGACTTCACTCGGAGGGAAGAGGTATTTAGTTGTGTCTGATGAGTCTCGAAAAGGCTCATAAAAAAGTGGGTCAAAGGAGGTGCTCCTGACAGAAAAATTAATAAACAGCCGTTCAGAGTCGCTTGGTGCCTGGCCAGAGGTGGTGTGGTGGAGGCTGCAGGGCACATCTGAGTGGGAAACCTCAGGAAAGTCCCAAAGTGGCTCAGCTGGAGGGGCTTCCCTCCCCATGAAGCCGAAACTGCCTCCCTGGTCCTGGAGACCACCCCGAGGGCTGAAGTCGGTGGGCTCACAGGCTAATGGCTATGCCAGGTACAGGTTTTGAATGTTTCTGGAAAATCCCAGAGCACACAGCAATGTCACTGTTCCTGATGCTGGACACTGGGACTCAAAGCATGTGGGAAAGAGTCCCTCAACCACACCCAGACCTGTGCTCCCCTTGACTCTCACCCAGACGTCCTGACAGGGTCCCCAAGACGGAACCCCTTTCCATGACTTTCTGCAGGGTCTGGGCCCTTCAAGAGTCCCAAGAGACTATGTCCCCATATCGAGACTTATCACTGGGCAAATTTCTTTAGCTTATGCCCCTAGCACAGAGGTAAAGGACTCTTTGGTACAAGAACCTAGAAAAGTATTGATCACTAGCATCTACTGTGTGTTTACCATGTGCAGACACAACGCTCAGCACTATGCAGGGACCCTCAATCCACACAAGAAGCCTGTGACAGGGCTCGAGCGCTGGCCCCATTTCACAGATGAAATGGGGTAACTTGCCCAGGGTCACCCAGCTAGAACATGGTGACCCCAGGCTTTAAGCTCGGCAGTCTGGCTTTCCTGCTGACACTCAAGTACATGCCGAAAGAAACGCCGTCTGGAATTTGAGTGGGATTTTTTCAAGTCAGGGCCCTAGGTGAGTGCCAGTCCAGCTCTGACTCACTGGGTGTGGCCCTGAGCTGGTCGCCTCTCCTCTCTGGGCCTCGGTCTCCCAGCTGTGGAGTCAGACCGCGGGACCCTCCCACCCTGGCCCTGTATGGCCAGGACTTCTGCTCTGAGGAAAGCCGGGGAGCACCAACACGGAGTCCTAGGTCCCTCCAATCTCCCCCCACAGATGCCCACATACTCAGACACCCCCTTGTAGCTCTCAAACCCTCTGCTACCACTGAGTCATTTATCCTCAAATCAGCCCAGGGAGGCAGGTAGGCAGACATTGCCATCCCCATTCTCTGTGTAGGAAAACTGAGGCTCAGAGAGGACAATCAACTTGCCCAAGAGGAGGACCAGTTAGGTGGCAAAGTCCAGACTTAAACCTCCTCCTCTGACTCCTATTCCAGTGCTCTTTGCACCAGCCCTCAACTATTTCTTGGATTTAAAAGGCAGAAGAGGGTGTGCTTTGGGGGGGGCCGTCAAGTTCGGGAAACTAAGGCTCTGAACGTTGAGCCAAGGAACGCAGCAAATCAGAGCTGGTAGACTCAGGAACTCAGCAGCCACTCTGCCTCGGCTGCTTATCCACTGGCTCATAGTACAGTCTCTGTTGCTTAAAGGAGGCCGTGCCCAGGAGAAGCCTTGGATGCTGTGGCCTGGGTCACCTACCAGGCCACTGCCTCCCAAACCTGTTGCACCAGAGGAGGCCTCTCTCAGTCTCCTCCTGCCGTTCCAACCTGCTGATGCAGAGATAGGTCCCCAGGGAAAGAGGCCGACTGGGACACAGGCTGAGCGCACTCCTTTGTTCTCCCAGGCAAAAGGTCAGGCAGGCCCAGCTGGGAGCAAGGCTGCCACCGCCTTGGCCAGTGGGGAGGTGGCAGAAGCAGGGTGCCCCGCGCCCCACCCGCGTTCTCTTTGGCGGGTAGGCACCGTGGCTGCCCCATCAGCAGGCCTCTGGCCCAAGGACACACCTGCAGGTAATTAGTCCCAATCAGGACAAGCCCAAACTGCTGACAGTACAGGAACCAGTTGGCCTTGTCACCAGTTTGCAAATGGTGAGCAGTTTCTGAACCGTGGCCCCGGCTGGTAGAGCAGGGAGGGTTTAGCTTAATATTTAATGTGGCATATAAACGACAGAGCAAAAAATCGGCTGGTTCTCTCATCACGTCTTCCCTGGGCAACCTGGAGTGTGAGGACTGGGATGGAGCAGCTCGGGGACCACCTGCCTCATCAGACCCCAGGCAGAGCCCTGGGCTGGGCCCTGAGGGGTGGCTGGAAGACTCTCACTTCACCCCAAAGATCAGAACTTTCTCAGCACAGCCACCAGCACAGGTGGAGTTAAATGAATGTCCTGTAGCAACACGGAGCCCCAGCAGTTCTTGGGGAATCTCCTTCAAGCTGCTCTAACAGTTCTCGATGGGGCAGTAACTGCTTCCTAAGAGGAGTTTTGAAATTTTGTGGGGGCTTTTAGATGATGAAGGAACATTACTGGCTTGCATTGGAAAAGTCCTACACAGTAAAGAACTTTCCTTCATCTCGCATGTTCTCATGTCCTGCCAAGCATTCAGGTAAGCGAAAACCCCATTTACAATGATCTGAATCTAGACTGAACTTGATTTACATATAAATGTGAGCTTGTGATTTCCATGGTCTTCCTATACTCTGAATTTTCTAGGAATGTAACTACCGTGTAAATCGAGCAAACCTCGTACTTTGTTTCACCTGGAACTTTGCCAAGAGTTCCTCTCCTATTCGCAAAATCATGAGCAGTATGAGCTGGTCTGAGTCCCCGGTCCACACCCTGCATGTCTCTGTTCAGGGCAGTTGCATTCACAGTGCTTCTGTGCGCAAGAAAAGCCCTGAACCACTTCATTATGTCTCGCGCTTTAACAGTTTGTATGTGTGTGTTGGGGGGCCACTGGGGAATGAACCCAGGGGCATTCTAACTATGAGCTTCACCCCCAGCCCTATTTTATTTTATTTTATTTTGAAACAGGGTCTCACTAAGTTGCTGAGGGTCTCACTAAGTTACTAAGGCTGGCCTTGAACCTGCAATCTTCCTGTCTCGGTCTCATAAGTACTGGAATTACAGGAGTGCACCACTGCACACTGTCACGGTTTAGACATTCAGAACATGCAAATATCAAATACATATTATTTAATTATAAATAATGTTCCTTTCATTTCTCCTTCACCTCGTAATTAGGTATTTTATATATTTTTAGTCTATTATGACACTATTGTTTACTTACAAGAAAGCTAATGATTATACTGATAATTAGATTCTTCCTAATATTTCAAGATTAAGTGTAATTCTACCTTTGGTTTGGGATACTCTTTTCCTGCTCTATTAATGATTTTAAAATGGAGAAATCAAAATATGATTGGATCTTTCGCCTAGGGTTTACCTGAAAACACAATCCATACCCGGGCATGGTGGTGCACGCCTATAATCCCAGTACTTGGGAGGCTGAAACAGGAAAATCACAGGTTCAAACCCAGCCTCAGCAACTAACAAGACCCTCAGCAACCTAGTGAAACCCTGTTTCAAAATAAAATAATAAAAAGGACTAGGGCTATAGCTCAGAGGTAGAACGCCCCTAGTTCAATCCCCAGTACCTAAGAAAGAAAGAAAGAAAGAAAGAAAGAAAGAAAGAAAGAAAGAAAGAAAAGAAGGAAGGAAGGAAGGAAGAAAGAAAGAAAGAAAAGAAAAGAAAAGAAAAGAAAAGAAAAGAAAAGAAAAGAAAAGAAAAGAAAAAAAATGCAATCCACACCAAGGCTTGCTTCCTGGCCTCCTGCAGCCTCCGCGGCCCCAGCGAAGCCATCAGTAGCCCTCAGCCAACCTTCTAGATCAGGGTACTCAGCGCATACTCCCTCCCAGGCGAGGCTTGTAAGATGCCCGAGGGAGCTACTGGCTGGGAACTGTGGGTCCTGACGTGAGGGGCTGCTGCTCTGAGCCCTAACCTACCATAGCCAAGTGGGAGTGTGGCCCAGGGGAGCCGCTCTTCTGGTGTTTCAAGAGGAGCCAGAAATTCAGATTTTTAATTTTTTTAAGTGTTGGCTCAAAATTTCTACAAGTCCTGTGTGGGCCCAGCTAGACATATCTGTGGACTAGATGATCCTTTTAGCTAGCTGGCCACCTGCTTCTGAGACAATCTCCTTAGAGAAGGACCTCAGCCTCAACCTTCACTGGGTCATTATCCACCCAAAGGAGCAGGGCACGAGGGGTGTGAAGTCTTCTTGTCACAAACTCTCCCTCTGCAGTGTCTCCTCCAAGACTTCATTAGATCTTTGTAAGGACCCTGAGAGATCAGGACCACTTCACCGATGGGAAAACCGAGGCTCAGAGATGTGTCCAAAGGCAGGCAGCAGGGACGCAGCAGCACTGGGACGGTCCCAGACTACCTGTGGCTGAGTGGCTGGCAGCACGAGCTCTGAAGTGCCAGTTGTGAGCTGGGGCAAAACACTAAATTGCCCCAAGCCTCGGTTCTCTATTCAGGAAATAAAGGTCATAATAATTGGACTCGCCTCACAGGGTCCCCCTGTGGGTAAAACCAGCTCACTTCGCCGAGTGCCCAGTGCTTGGTAAGCACTCCATGCCGTGCAAGTGATGCTCATTAGAGCTGGTCCAGGCTTCTTTCCACTCTCCCACCCCACCTCCCTAATTGTTTGTGGTTTCTGGACAAGGACTCAGGATCTAGGAGACTCAGGGCCAGCTCTGACTCTTCTCCTCACCCCTTATATTGGCCAAGTCATTGCCCCTCTCTGAGACTCGGCTTGTTCATCTGTAAAATGGGGTGTTGTCGGAAGTCTTGTCATGGACCCTGTTGACACCAGCAGAGAGGACCTCACCCAGCATCTGTATGTCAGTAAAAGTTCTCTGGGACTGAAGCTCCCTGGCTCCCAGCCCTGTGGCTCACCCCTCCCCACGTGCAGCTCAGCTGCTCTGCAGGCTGTGCCCAATCTGAGGTACACAGGGGGCCCGGTCACCTTCTCAGACCCTGTTACCCTGTCTGACCAACATGTGGTACCCAGACCTGCATACAGGCCCCAGCTGCTTCAGCCTGAGCCCCAGTGCTGACCTGCCAGCTCAGGTCTCAGCTAGGCCCCTCTGCCTTGCTGCTTGGGCCTGAGGGACTCCTGGGACTGAGCTCCTGTCTCATCCATCCCTATTCTTAAAGTTTTAACCCAAGTCCAGCCCTCAGCTTCCCTGATGCACACATAGCCCGCCTGCACATCTAAGAGGCCCTTTCTTTGTCACTGCCCACTGTGTCCTACTCACCATCCTACAGGGTCATCCTACAAGCTTGGGCTGGAACCCAAGGCTCTGGCTCATGTGCAGCCACCAGCCCCTCACTGTCTACTTGTGCAGGAGTCGAGAGAGCCTCCTGCCTGCCAGGCTGGATTCCTCCCAGAGCTGGCAGCCAAGTCTTCCCAGGGCTCAGCAGAACCCAGGGCTGCTAGAGCCAGGGAGGGGCCTCTGCAGCAACAAGCCCAACGGTGGTGAACCACATGGAAGGGGTCTGAGAGGAGCCGCAATAGCCACATTTATTGGGTGCTTACTGTGTGCATGGCAAGAATCTAAGCACCTTGTATGCATGAACCTGTTCGTCCTCGCAGCAGCCCTGTGCAGTGGGCACTCCCACTGTCCCAACACACAGATCAGAAAACCACAGCCTCACCTGGGATTGCATGGCTAGGAAATGGCAGGTTCAACCCAGCAGGGAGGCAAGGGCCCACCGTGTGTGTGTGTGTGTGTGTGTGTGTGTGTGTGTGTGTGTGTGTTGTGTGTGTGTGTGTGTGTGTGTGTGTGTGTGTGTGTTGATGAGGATGGAATCCACAGCCTGGCACCTGCTAGGCAAGCACTCTACCACTGAGCTACACCTCAGTCCAAGGACCCTTAATCTTCATACTGACCATGAACCACAGAGGCCCGGCCTTCCGGGCAGGCAGCTGCTTGGCACATACCCAGCACCTTCCAGCCCAAGCCTCGGCCCTCCTTAACTCAGCCGCTGCCTGGAAATGTGAAATGCCACCTGAAAGAGTCCCTCCCTCCTCCCCGAAGCTGGCACCAACCAGAGCTGTCTTGCTCATGAGATGGATGAATCCCAGGCCTCTGACCGCTCGGCCCCGCCCACACGGCCCCTCTGACAGCGGGCTTCCTGTGTGCAGACCATTCCACATTAAGCAGCTGAAATAAGCAGCCGTGTCCGCGTCTCATCTCAGCCACAACTCGTAGCCCCAGCAGTCTCCCTGACCTATTCCAGAACCTCAGCACCTCATTAAAGCAAAAGTGTCCAAAAGCACTAAGAAGCCATTCTTCCTCCACACACGCAGCAGTCTCTCACTCTGCCCCCCTCTCTCCCCACTCTCCCCCAGCCCCTCACCCCAGGTACCCTTACCTGTCACAATGGGGTAGGACTGTGGGCCAGGCACGCTGCTCCCGAGGTCGGCGGGTGTGGGGCTGGTCAGGTTGGCCTTCATGTCGTCCAGCCCTCCAGCCAGCGAGGCCATGGCTGAGTACTCGGTGGTCTGAAAGAGGAAGCAGAGGCATCTCAACACCATACACTGAAGCACCTTTGTCAGATGCCAGCACCACGTCCTGGGCTCCACCACCAAGCCAGACTAGACCATGCCTGTGCCGAGGCCCACGGGCTCCTGAATCCCCCGGTGCTGAAGGGTAGATTCAACTCGACAGAACAAGCCAGTTGTCCAGAACTGCCCATGCTCCCCAGGCGAAGGGGTGGGCGGGGGTCAGTGCAGTGTCACAAGAAGTTGAACCTGGCTCCCTTGTGGCCTGCAGGTTCCCCTGGCCCAGCCCCAGCCGGCCCGATGACCATCATCCTCAGTGCGGGGAAGGGGACATCAGTAACCAAAGCAAGGCAGAAATCAAAGGCTCCTCGTCAAGGGGACGGAACGGTTTCTGATTTCTGTGCTCTCGAATGACAGGACAGAATCACAGAGACCAGGGTTAAAAGGAATCTGAGAGGTCATCCAGTCTAGAGCCTCTTTCACAGATGCACAAACTGAGGCCAAGGGCATGAGGGCTTTGTCCATGGCGGACGGGGCCGAACCCCAGACCAGGGGATGAGTCACCACCAACCCTCACTGTAATCCAATACATGGAGCCAGCGGAGTCACACTTGGCAAGTGTTTTTGAATTCTGGAAGTATGTAAACAAACACCTGTATGCTGAAAACTGGGGCGCGTACATCTGATTCGCCAGACCCATGCCAACCATGTGCGTTGGCCCGTGAGCCAGGCCCCTTTCTCTAATCCATTCATGAGATCAGAGCTTGCACCGAGTCATTTCCTTGCCATCCAGCCCTTGTCAGAATGGTCTCCAGAGAAAGCAGTGAAAATGCCAACGTGGACCTTCCCCTCGAGGACAGAGTAGATTATAAACATGGGCCACAGGTCTCTTCCTCCCACCAAGCCCCAGGCCTATTTTAGGTTAAAGAAAACATTCGCAAACATTGAAGCCAAAGACCTTGGTTGTGTGTGCCAAGCTTTGGCATTGCCAGCACCTTGGCATTGCCAATGGAGGACACGTCCCTGTCTGTCCAGGGTTATGTCCTTGGCAGGCAGGAACAGGGAAGCAAGCCGTTTTCTGGAAGGACTGCAGGCACCCTGGGTAGGACGATGAGGATTCAGCCACTGGCGGGAAAGCAAAGGAGCCCTGGGCAAGTGGCCGGCAGAAGGGACTCGGGCTCAAGCACATTCCTGGTACTTTGCAATCAGTAAGAAAGCACTTTGTGGGCAGCTTCGATGCCAACCAGGGTTGATGGAAGTTGTGAGTCCAGGAGGTGCTGCGGGCCCCCGCGCCTCGAGATGATGCTCCCTGAGGACAGCTGGTCCAGAGTACCCTGGGCTCATCAATCGTCTTCCGGCAGAGGGTGATTCTGAAACACGTAGAGAAGAGCCCAGGCCCGAATGAGCCCAGGGATTTCTAAGGGAGAAGAAGAAAGCCAGGGGATGGGCCTGCCTGCATCGGGAATCACTGTAAAGCTGCAGTAATTAAGACAGTGTGGTATTGGCACAGGGGCAGATAAATAGACCAATGAAACAGAATCGGGGCCAGAAACTGATCCGCGCACATATGGAACCTTGATATATGAGGGCGGAGATGTACAAATCAGCGGGAAAGGATGGACTTTAATAAACAGTGCGGGGTAACTGGTTATCCATTCAGAAACAGGGGGGAAAAAGAAATTGGATCTTTACACCAGACACAAAAATCAATCCCGTGTGGATTAGAGACCTAAATGCAAAAAGAAAAGGTGTCTAATGTAGTCAGCTCTAGGTCCAGCCAAAAGTCCTTGGGCACAAGCCTGTCCTTCATGGAAGAGGGAAAGAGGGCCTTTTTGATGCTCGTGCAGGGTTACCAGTCACTGTGAGGAAAGGAGCAGGTCCCAGTCATCCCTCACCCGGCCTCAGTGCCTCCTCCTCCGGGAAGTCTTTCCTGACTACCATTCCCTAAGAGGCCTGAGTCCCACTCCACCTGCCTGCCCTGCTGAGTGGTGCCAGAGAAATAGCAACCATATCCCTCACACGTGCATCAAAACCTTTTGCTTATCAACCACTTTAGGCCAGGCGCTTTATCTGTGGCCTCCCATTTTATCCTCTCATGAAGTTGGCTCTGTCCCCAAACTTACTGGTGAGGAAACTGAGGCTCCTATTATAGGAGGAAAGTGACTTGCCTGAAGTCATAGCGGTTCTAGGCCCCAGAGCAGGATTCCAATCCAGGCTCCTCCAACTCCGAAGTCTTGACAATTATCCCAGTGATTTTCCTACTTTGGTCTTGGCCCATCAACAGGCAGAGAAATCAATTTGCTGGTCCCAACAAATTTTTAAATGAAATTAAAATAGAATAAAACAGAAAATACCCATGACTCTCACACATAGAAAAGGCAAGTCCTATTTTGGGAATCTTTGTTTCACATATCAGTGAGTGTAAGTGTATTAGGTGGAGATGAAAATCTATTTCTTGCTGCAAGTTATGGCCGGCAATGTTTTTTAAAAACACTGCCTTCATTTCATGCAGCAGGGAGCTGTTGGAAAAAGATCACCGTGTAGACTTCATTCCTGTAGAAAAGGACTTGGCCTCCTAATTTGCTAAGGATGAATTTGGAAATAAAGCTCACCAGAAGTAGCTCCTCTGGTGCATGGCCTCATGCTAAGACGGGAGGTCAAATGCCTCTGGAAGGGTTTCTTCCTGAATGGCGTCTTCGAGAGTCTCTGGGCCCCCAGGGTGGGTACCAGGTTCCCCCTCCTTTCTATGCCCTGGATGCCCTAATGGAGGCCTGAGTGTGGTGGATGTGTGTCCACTCCACCTTTATCAAGCCCTGTTGTGTGCAAGATAGTGTGCGAGACCAGACACGCTCTTAGACTCTCATCCACAAACCTGGAGAGAAAAGGCACATAATAGCTCCAGAAACTCCATCCAAGAAGGACAAGAGCGCAGAGCCACTGATTTTCAGGGCTGGGGAGTGGCCAGGAAAGGCCCTGGGGCAGGCCGTGTTTAACCTGGGACTGAGCGATCCAGGCTGAGAACAGCTGAAGGGAGGCTGAGGCGGTGGGACAGGAGTGATCCTGACCCGCGGTGCCTGCAGTGATCGGAGGGGGTGGAGGTGCAGAAGGTAAGGGTGGAAAGGCCGGCCGGCTGGGATTTGCCTGCAGGGACTTGCACAATGAATACACAGATGAACAATGAATGAGGACGCCTTCAGAGGGACTCCTTCGTCATCCCAGCCAGGAGTCAGAATGCCTGCACCTCGCCACCACCTTGCCCCTCCTAGCCTCCAGCTAAACCTCTCTGACATGGCTGGGCAGCCGAACTGCAAGGGAAAGCCTCTGTTCGCCCAAAAGCAGCAGAGCCAATGCAGGTATAAGAGAATTGCAGACAGGGTGGCCAACGGCGGAGATATCCTGCCTCTTTTGTATTTATGTTCCAGATGGAAATTGCTATTTTGTTTTGTTCTAGTCAATAAGTTCAGTCAAACAAAGTTGGTCCAGTTGCTCCAACACTTGGGTTTGGATCGTCTTTTCAAGACATGAAATTGTCAACCCGGGTGGCACATGGGATGGGAGATCCAAAATCCCAGTCGCTCAACCACCACTAGTTTCCAGCAGGTAAAGGAACCTCCCCAGAGAGCTGTGGCTTGGGGAACAGTGGGGCTCAGAAACAAGGCCTTGGCTGTCCTTCATCATCCGTACCCTCCTCCCCCTGCCCCGGGCCTGCCCAGAGCCTGGCCTCTCTTCCTCAGTGGGATTCTACAGGCCTCACTCTGCTCCTGCAGGAGCCAGGGGATGTTTAGTTTTGGTGTTTGTTACCCAAGTCTTCACACTGTCTGTTCCTTTGAGCTGCCCGTGATTTTTCAGGGCAACTGCCTGCTCCCCGATCTCCTGGGCTCCCTGGAACACTACTGCACCAGCTCTCCTTGGACAGTCCAAGTCCCATTCTGTCTCTGCCCAGAGGGCCCATCTCAGCCACTTAGAGAACTCCTACACTGTCCACAAGACCCAGTTCAAATGTCACCTCCTCCGTGAAGCCATTCCTGCTCTATACCTCTACAGAGAAATAGTCACTCTCTTAGCTTCACTTCCACACTTGATGGTATTGTCCATGGATCTATTATCACACTTCCTCCCATGTATAATGGCTGTTTGTCTATCTCCCTCCAGGTTGCTTTGATCCACACTGCCCTTTAAGTGCTTGTTGAATGAATGAATGAATGAATGATCTAGTAACATGATATAAGTGACAGCTCTCAAGAATTAACTGGGAAGTGTTTGAACAATAGCTCTAAGTGATATGCTAGCACCCTCTGCCCTCCTCCCACCTCTATCCCTCATCAGGTGACTGGAAAACACCGTCCCTGTCCACCATGAGGCAGAGCTCCTGCAGGAGTGCCTTCACTTGTCTGTGATGGGATATCAGGCATTTGACATTTGTTAGAGGCAATTAAAAAAGCCCAGCCATACAAAGGATATTTTTTAAAACCTCTGCAAATACTGCCCATTAGACTATTCAAATTCTTTGTCAATCCCTTCTGCAATTCAGTACCAGAAAAAGTTTTTTTTCCCCTGATGAATTGTTAATTTGCTTGACTGAACAACAAGAACATTAGAAACCACTGTATATCCCCTTTTTCTTTGGCTGCCGGGAAGCTCAGTCAAATTCAGTGCTCAACCACATCATTGCTGGCTCCTGGTGCAATGATCTCTCTACATAATTTCTGAACTTTTGTTCAGGCTTAACTAATTTAGTTATGTGTGATTATTTTGTGGGCCACCTCAAGACCTTTGTGAAAGTAGAGTCAGGAAGAGACAGAATGATAGAAAAAGAAAGATGGGAAAGAAGTAAGGAAATAAGATGAGAGAGAAAGAGAGGGGGGGGAAGGAGAGAGGAAGGGAGAGAAAGAAGGGAAAGGAAGGGAAGGGAAGCGGAGGGTAGGGTAGGGTAGGGTAGGGTAGGAGAGGAGAGGAGAGGAGAGGAGAGGAGAGGCATTACCCATCTCGTCTGGTAACAAAGGCAATCTACTTCCATGCCTCATAGTTCCTTGGGAAGCCAAGGGCTGACCAGTGGACTGCAGAGGAATGTGGAGTCCCGCACGCTAAATGTGTTGGTCCCCTACACCCTTGAGTACATTGCCCCATCCCACTCTCCCCAGCCACTGTAATCAGGGGCAATAGCTGTGTTCCACATTTGCACTTCTCTGAGCCCTTGGGGTTCTTTTTGGAGGGTTCTGGGGAATTGGACCCAGGGGCATTCTACCTCTAAGCTATACCCCTAGCCCTTTTTATTTTTTATTTTGAAACAGGGTCTTGCTAAGTTGCTGAGACTGGTCTTGAGCCTGCAACCCTCCTGTCTCAGCCTCCCAAGTACTGGGATTACAGGTATGCACCACTGTACCTGGCCCTGGGGGTTCTTTCTTTGGATGTCATTTCAAGCTTCTGCTCCCTCCCCGTTGGGGCCCCCTGGTGCTGTGAACTAAGCAATTCAGACTTTCCACTCCAATGCAACCATTGGGATAAAACCCTCTGCCTATGGCCACAGACTCCTCCTATATGGCTCAAGGTCAAGATCACCAGCCCCAGTGTGCATACCCTCCTCACAGACACCATGCCCAGTTCATGCAAAGTTTCACTCTCTCAAATGTCAGAGCCAGGAGGACACTCAGGGTCATCTTTTCCAACGTGAAAAAACTGATACGGTGAAGGGGATGGACTTCCTTAGTTAACTTTTATCAGTGTCATGTGTAGCCCTTACCCAGTGACAGAAAGAACACTGAGTTAGGAGTGATCACATGCCAGCTCGGTCTCTTTCTGCCCTGGGTGGCATGAGGCCAGCCAGGCCAGCTCCAGGTGAGAAAGGCCATCCAGGTGAGAAACAGTCCAAGGGGGCTGGGTTCTAATCTCGAGCTGCCTGCCTGAGCGGGAGCCGGTGAGAATCTGAGGGACGGTGGAGGGAGAGCGCTTTGGATGAAACACCATGCGAGGTTAAAGGGTCCTAGCAAAGGACCCGGGAGGCATGTGCCCCATGAAAGCGTGCACCGGGCATCAATTGGGTCCCTAGGAAATTACCTGGAAAAGGACTGCCTGGGGATGCACCAAGTATTGTCTCATCAGCACCGGGCACCACTGCCAGAGCATGGAGGAGAGAAGAAACAGACACGTGAGAAGGAGAGCAGGGCACTTGCACAACGCAGCAAGGCTGGCTGCGCAGATGGCCACTGCGGGCCAGGAGGCCTCGGGTAGCCCTTGGGAGCCAGGCCAGAGCCAGAGCCAGGCAGCTGCTCCCATCCTGAAGGACCAGATGCCCGCCCACAGGAGGCGGAGGCTGGGGTAGGGAGGACAGTCCTCAAGGCTTGCCTGAGGGATGCAGACTGAGGAAGCAGTGGGCTCTGCCCCAGGCCCCTCCCTGGCTAGCCCTGTGTCCCCATCTGTCTGGGGACTTTCATTTGATGATCTCTAAGTCCCTTCTACTGTTGACACTTTGTGCCACTATCACTGACAAAGTGGTACAGATTCCCTGTTCAACATATGAATTGCAAGGTAAAAGAGAAAAAAAAAGAAAAAAGACAGAGGGAAGCCTATAGGCCAAACGAGACTTAGAGACACATCTGTTGGTCATGATGTGGACCCTGATATAGACAGACTGTAAAAATATAACTGTAAAAAACAATCATGACACATAATGGAGCAACTGGAAATGCAAACACTGACTGGGCGTTTCATGACATTAAGGGATTTGCTAATTTGTGTCCCGGCTCTGCTTTGGACTCCTGTGTGTGTGTGTGTGTGTGTGTGTGTGTGTGTGTGTGCGTGTTACTGGGGATTGAACCCAGGGGTGTTCTACCTCTAAGCTACACCCCTAGCCCTTTTTTATTTTTTATTTTCAAACAGGGTCTCATTAAGTTACCACATGCTGGCCTCAAACCTGCAATCCTCCTGTCTCAGCCTCCCAAGTACTGGGATTGGGATTTGCCAACTTTTTAGGTGTGATAATGGTATTGGAATTATGCTTTTTAAAGGTCCTGTCTTTTAAAGATTCATTCCAGAGTATTCACGGATGAAGTGATACGATGTCTGGAGTTTGCTTCAAAATAAAGTGCAATTAACAAAATGTGGCATATCTATCCAATGGAGTCCTATTCAGCAGTAAAAAGGGGTGAAGTACTGATGTGTATTACACCACGGCTGGGCCCTGAAAGCATTCTGTTAAGTGAAAGAAGACAGGAAGAAAAGACACTCCACATTTATGGAATGTCCAGAAATGGCAAATCTACAGATGTAGAAAGCATCTGTAGGGGAGGGGGCAGGGGGAGCAGTGATTAGCTATAAACCAGCACGAGGGATCTTTCTGGAGAGATGGAACTGTTCTAAAACCGGATGGTGGAGATAGATGCACAACTCCTTAGATTTACTAAGAATCATTGACTTGCACACTTATAATGAGCAAATTTTATGGTATAAAATCATACTTCAATAAAGGTATTAAAATTAAAGGGAAGCGTCGGGGGAACAGGAGTATCGACGAAACAAGCCAAGTGAGTTGGTGATTGCTGGATCTGGATGAGGGGTGCTTGCTTAGGAGTTGATTAATATGTCATCTACTTTGAAAGTCTTCATAATTAAAGTAAAACAAAAACAAAAGCCAGCCAGCATGTATTAGACTTGTGGCTGTGCTTGCTGGCACTCATCAGAGGTCCAGAAATCCCTGTGGAATAGTGAGAGAATCCAAGAGGCTGAGGACAGCTGGGAGTTTGCTCTCAGCCTCCTCTTCCTCGTGCCCCTGCCCTGCTCCTCCAGGGCCATCCCCTGCGTCTTCAAGGACTCCAAAGTTCAAACACAGGAAGCGTCAGACCTCTCCTCTGCCTAGCACTTTCCAGTCTGCAACGTCCTTGCAGGTTCATGATGTCCTTGGGAATCCTGGGGTGTGAGCAGATGCAGAAACAGAGCCGAGAGAGGGGAGCCCAGGTATGCCAACGCCAAGCTCAGGGCCAGTCCCTAGACCGGAGGCAGAGTTAGAATCAGAGAGGAATTCACTGCCAGCCCTGGGGGTAAAGCTCAGACACTCACTGTGGGACGGGAAGTCCTCCTCCAGGAAGCGCCCCAGTCACACACAGCTCTACCGCTCCAGCTAGGGAGAGAGCCCTGAATCCACAGGACAGAGGAGGCATGGTCCACATTTTTAAACCTGACTATGCAAAAACTCCTGGCAAAGCATATATTAAGTAGTAGTTCTGTCTCGATTACCATGGATTAGATTGGTTGGCAGGAAGCCCGAGACCTGGCTCTGCCATGCCACCTGGGGCAGACCTCTCCTCTCACCAGGCCTTGGTGACTCCACTTGTCAAAAAGGAGATGGAGCAGAACCATCCAAGCCCTCTGACTCTGAGGCCTGGCCGAAGTCTGGGCCCTCTCAGGTGTAGGATTCCCACCTGTGCTACGGGGGTCTCCTTGACATGGCCCCAGGCTGGGATTAGGTTTCACCATATGGGTTGGTCTGCCCTAGACCCCTACATCCAGAGACCTGGCAGCCAAAGGGAAAGGCCGTGTGGCCAAGAAACCAATGAGGCCAACAGGACAGAGTTGAAGTCTGACTCGGCCAAGTTCATGTTGTATGAACTAGGCCAGGTACCTCCTGCTCTGGGCTCCTTTCTCACTTAAACCTTAGGGACATATAGTCTATCTGGAAAGGTCACAAGAAGGCACAATGGGGGTGAAACATGGAATTTCCAGTCCTTTTCTCTTTGTTTTTGAGACCCCAGGGCCAGACACGTTTCTTTTTTTTTTTTTTTTTTTGTGGTACCGG
>PVJS01000161.1:0-126642 GCA_004027185.1 Glis glis | reverse complement strand
TCCGGTCTCCGCCTCCCAAAGTACTGGGATTACAAGCGTGTGCCACCACGCCCGGCAGACACGTTTCTTAAAAAACACTTTAAAAATGTCTACTGAGTGGGATGCCGGAAGGGATCTTTGTGATGGACCTTCTCTGTATCCTGAGTCTATCGACTTCAATGCCCCAACTGTACTATGGCAGTAGAGTTTTGCAAGATTATATCATTGGGGGGAACAGGGAAAAGGGCACATGGGATCCCTTTGCATCATTTCTTACAACTGCATGTGAATCTACAATTATCTCTAAACAAAAAATTAATTAAAAAATATAACAAAATGCTGGGCCTGGTGGTGCACACCTATAATCCCAGCAACTCTGGAGGTTGAGGCAAGAGGATCGCAAGTTCAAGGTCAGCCTGGGAGGCTTAGTGAGACCCTTTCTCAAAATTAAAAATAAAAATGGCTGGGGCTTTAGCTCAGTAGTAGAATGTCCCTGGGCTCCATCCCCAATACCACAAAAATAAAAAATAAAAAGATAACAAAGCAAAAAACAAGGTTTTAGCATTCCGTCTCTACTAACCAAATAAAAATGAATCAAACTTAAGAGATGTTTGCTGAGTAGAGGGACTTGGGATGACTCTTGCAAAAGTCCGCCATCATCTACAAGGTACCACCGTTAGCATTAACTAGCATTAATTGCCAAGGATTCTGAAGGGCCTCCCTCTTTCAGGAAGTCATCCCTGATTTCCTCTCCTCTGTGTTCCTAAAACACCTACATTGCACAGATAACTGTTTAGAGCCCCTACCCCCAACTAGAGTATGAGCTTCATAAGGAGGGGCTGTGTCTCCGTCATCGCTGTGGCAGTAGCTGCTGGCCCAGCGCCTATGGAACTGAGTAGACTGGGCAGGAATGGTGACCTAGCTGTACCCATGGCATCAAGGTGCTTCCCAGGGCCACCGAGAGGATAAGTGACGTGGAGGTGTTTTTATTCATCAGAAAGTACCATGGGCACAGATGAGGCGCGCTCTTTCTGCTTAGTTCTCCAGAACGGTGACTGTGCCTGGGTCAGATGATTTGCAGCAGAAGTGAGGGGCTTCCAAGAAGAGATTTGCAAGTGTAAATGACTCATCCCCTGCTCTGTGTGCAGCCTGCCGGGCCCCTCCGCCACCCCAGAAGGCTCCCGCAGGGTGGGACAGCAGGGGAAGCCCCCCCCCCGGGGTGGGGCACAGTAGAGTCAGATATCATGGTTTCTGTTGAGGAGAAACTTTCCCAGCAGTGACTAGTCAGGAGGCCATTTTCCTCCCCTGGCCCCTTAGAGAATTATGGTGAGCCCCAAGTCTGAGAGCCCAAAGGAGTTCAGGGGTGGTGGAGGCTGCCCTTAAATGATGGTCGAAACCCACCAAATGGGTGTCTCCCTGATGGGGTGTTCACTACTTCCTGAAGCAGCTACTCTGGCCGTGAGAAAGTGCTCATTGTGGCCTTGGGTGTACTCTCTGCAGGTCCAGTTCCAGCAAGTGTCCCCTGGGGCTTCCAGCACCATCCCCACCACCGGCCGCAGGATGGAGTACAGGGCTTCCCACCCCCACCCCGAGCTCCTGCTCCTGGACCCTCTCTGACTGGGATGCTTGCTTCTGCTTTCCTGGTGGCCTTGTTACCTGGCTGTTCCCATAGTCAACACAGAGCCCACTCCAAGTTCATTTGAAATGGAAAGTGATTGTGTGTATGATTAAAGTAAATAAGCATTCATTTTCCCCTTCCCCCAGCTAGGGTTCTATTTGCAAGCTCACAGGTTTCCCCAAATACAGAAGTAGGAAGGGCACCCTGACAAGGCTCTCCGTGTCACCCTGATGAGTTACCCTGGCCCAGCAGCCTCCTGCAGGGGACGGGGAGGAGGAGTCCCAGGAGTGTGCTCCAGCTTTGCCTGGCTGGGTGATGATCAGCAACAGGTCCTGACTTGGAAAAGGGGGAAGGAGAGTTCCAGAAACAAAGTTCCATTACCAGGCAGCCAAACACCACAGGCTAACCTGGTGCATCATGGTCAGGGCTGGGCTGTCCCATCTAGCAAGAAGGCTAGGGATGGGCAGGGAGGCCTATTATCCCCAGTGGAATGCAGGACTCTTGGCTACCAAGGGGCCTGAAAGGAGGAGTACAAAGAGAAGACCCCCCCATCCCCAAGTGCCTGGCATGGGAGAGGAGGGGTGTCTCAAGATGCTTACAGCTCACTGTGTGTGTGTGTGTGTGTGTGTGTGTGTGTGTGTGATACTGGGGATTGAACCCAGGGGCATTCTACCTCCGAGCTACACCCCCAGCCCTATTTTATTTTTTATTTTGAAACAGGGTCTCACTAAGTTGCTGAGAGCCTCACTAAGTTGCTGAGGCCGACTTCAAACCTGTGATCCTCCTGTCTCAGCCTCCCAAGTACTGGGATTACAAGCGTGCGCAACCAAGCCTGGCTCATCTCACTTTCTTTAAGAGTGACATCCCAGCTGTGGGGAGGACAGAAAGTTTATCCTGGGACCAAAAAGGAATGAGAAGGGAACACTCCCCTCTGCGCTGCCAGATCATTAGGGTAGGATGGGGTGGGGGCAGAGGTGAAGCTGGATGCCCCTCCCACCACCTCCAGCCCAGATGCTGCTGAGTGGACACACACACACACACACACACACACACACACACACTCCTCAGACCAAAGGTCACCTCTCTGCCCCTGTTGCTCCCTGTCAGGTGATGCTCTGCAAAGGCCTCTTCATCATCCGACTCCCAAGGCCAAACAGAACCCGTGTGAGAAACCTCCAGGAAAAGAAGGCTGGGAGGCTGGGCCTTCACCGTGAATTCAGACTCTTCCATCTGCAATTCAGAAGAGTCCACCAGTTCTCAAAGAAACCCTCTCTACCTTAATAACCGTCGAATAACTTGCATTTGCTGGATGCTTCCTGCACACTGGAGACTGTTCTAGGTATCAAAATGCCTTAGTTCATTTAATCTTCACAACAAAACCAAGGGGTAAGTGTCACTAACCCCCCTTTTGAGGTGGTGAAAATGAGGCACAAGGTAGCAGAATAGTGTGAATGTGTCCCAGAAGTATGACCCAAAGCCCAAGATCTTGGACAGCACTGTGGACCACTGCTCGGCCACTGCTACTAGCTCCACCATGTTAGATGGAACACTGAGGTTTAGAGATGTTGAGTAAGTCCTAGAGCAAGGAGAAACCCAGGTTCTGTCTGATTCCAAAGTCTGTGTTCTTTACCTTGATCCTAAACTGCCTCATGACGAAGCCCTGGAGCTCAGAGGGGTCACCAACTGCTACACCAGGCGCATCTTTCCATGTCTTATGACATCTTCAGATAACCTGCCCGTTTCTGATGTTAAACCATGCCTCGGCCATTCCCTCTACCCAAGTGTCCCCCCTCTCCCTCTGCCCCAATCCTGTCTATCTACCTTCCAGTTCCTCGCTCAAAAATGACCTCTTCTAGAAACAGTTTCCAGATTGGTCCAGCTGTGGATGCCGTTAACTTTATCCTTTATTCTTCACATTTAGACAGAAAGCTCCTCTATGATAAACTCAGCAGACAGTGTGCTCAGATCGAAAATCAACATTAGCAATTAATCTCAACATGAGTGGGAAACAATAGAAAAATAAAGGGTGATATGTGGCATTGTCAGCACCATTAAGGAAAAACCAGGCTTCAGACTCTGCTTGATTTAAACCCTCTCCTTTCTTTTCTGAGGGTGACACTCTGGCTTTTAGAAAGACGAGAAACTAAAGGAAGGAGGTGCTAATTTTAGGTTTTAGCTATTCTGGATAATTCTGAGCTTTAGCTAATGTTCATAAGAGAGAAAAAACTAGCACTGTGAGATCAGGGCTTCTGCTTACACGCCTTTTTTTTTTTTTTTTTTTTTTTTGCGGTACCGGGGATTGAACCCAGGGGCGTTCTACCTCCGCGCTATACCCCCGGCCCTATTTTTTTATGCTTTATTTTGAAACCGGGTCTCACGAAGTTGTGGAGGGCCTCACTAGGTAGGGAGAGAGAGAGAGAGAGAGAGAGAGAGAGAGAGAGAGAGAGCCGCGCGTGCGCGCTGAGGCTGGCCACGAACCCGGATCCTCCGGTCTCTGCCTCCCAGAGTACTGGGATTACAAGCATGCGCCACCACGCCCGGCCCTTACACGCCTTTTTACCAAGGTTAACTTTACTTAGGAGCCTCTGCTTTTCATTAGGGAAATATGTTTGCAGTTTTCAGTGTTTATTCCAAGAAGCTCACATTTCAGACCAGGAAACAAAGCATAATAATCATTGTTTGTGCTAATACCTATAATTTACTTAAATAAGCAAGCTGTTGCCTTGAGACTGTACATGTAAACAAACACACTTCTCCTGAAGGTTCAGTTTGAGTTGGATTTTTAACAACCCTTTTTTTCTCTCCTACACACACATATTCATTTAGCCTCCCAATTTTATTTCCTTCACCTCTCTTCCACAAATCAAACCTCAAATAACACAAAACTGCTGGCTAGACATGGGCATCATGCAGATAAACAAAAGCTATCGAGCCAAAAGCAGCTGAGATGTTCAGACCTCCCCATCCAACCATCTCCATCGCCTGTGCTAATCCAACAGAACAGCCTCCCTCTGCCCCACTGCCCTGGAAAACCCCCAAAATGTCTCATTTTCATTTCCAGGAGGGGAAGAGGCTTGATCCCCAAATAAAAGACAAGTGCAGGGGAACAGGAGGCTGGGGAAATCCAGGCAGGCTTCTCCTTGCTACTCTGTGTCAAGCTCACAAAGAGAAAAATCGTACCATCCGACATGGTTGGGAGAGTTTAATCCAAAGCAGTGCTAATTAATATCCCCAGCTTTCCAGAAGCCAGTGCCACGTACAGCTGTGAGGGCAACAAGGCTGTTCTCCCTTCAATTTTATGGGAAGAACATTTTCATTACAAAGCTTCCTCCCAGGCCCTCCTCTCTCAGCCAGATTAGCCTCGAGAAGGAAGCAGGGATGATCCATGTATCTGGACTCCTTCTCTCCCCATTAATTTTATTATTTATATCCCATTTTAAAGGTTTATCGGTGCAACTCCCTCTGCACCTGGCCAGAGCTCTTCTGACAACGAGCAGTGGCACCTTCCAGAACCTTCTTGTCAGGAGGAGTTTATACATTTGTCACCAGAATGTGCCAACTTTTTTGAAATTTGCCTTGGAGAAAAAGCAGAGTCAGAAGGCAGTTTCCATCAGTGCTTTTTTAAAAAAAATAAATGTAGAAGATTATAAACTCACCCTTTTGTGAAGTATGTGCAGACTTGATGGCTCTGTATGAGCTATGATCCCCAGGGACCCCTGGAAACCCTGGGGGGATACCTTCCATGCACCCTTCTAGCCCCAGGCAAGCATCCCCAGTTGTTTGGGTGGGCTTGACCCATTTTAACCCAAATGGGCAGACCCCAGGCAGGCCTGCTGAGGCCACCTGTCTTACCATTTTGTTCTCAAACCCCACTCACTCAAGGCTGTCTCGTTCCAGCCTCCTAGAGGGACCCCAAATCCAATCTAAATGTCTCAAATTTACCTGTTTGTCTTTTATACATATAAATAGCTGCATTTCCATTCTCTCTTTGTTTCTCATTTTCATTTGCTTCTAATATCTGCATGTAAATGTCGGAAAATAGCATCTGTAATTGGAGATTATGAAGTATGGCCAGCTCCTGACAGGCCGCTAAGGAAGATGGATTATCCTCATTTTTCTGTAAATTTTGTCAATTTTGGAATTCATAAGCTATCAACACTGATCAAAATGGGACTTCACAGCTGTGTCAAAAAAAAAGGACAGAGAGAGAAAAAGAGAGAGAGAGAGAGAGAGAGAGAGAGAGCAAGAGAGTGCAGGGCTGAAGGCGCGGGGGCCGGCGTCATGTGGGTGTAGCAGATTGGATGCCCATGAGTATCGTGGCCACCCTCGTCCTCTGTCCCCTCCCCTCCAGGCTGGCAGCTCCCTCAGCATGAGGCCTAGTCCCCTGACTAAATCAAATAGCTAAATCATGAGTCTGGAAGGCCTCAAATCCTCCAAGGCGCCCACTCAAACCCGGACCTAATTTATTGCCTGGCGCTGCCTTACTTATTTATCCAGAGGAGTCAGCGGCTCCCTCTGCTCAGGCCCCCGAGATGTTCTACTCCTTCCAGACCATCACGGCCCACTTGAGGCAATTGTGTTGGTCTCTCGCTCTCAATTTTCCCATTACTGGGAGTAAGTACTGTTGGGACTCTGTAATAGCCCGACTGCAGCCCATATCAATAACAGATGAGGTTTAATCGTCCAACACAAAAATTATTTAGGCGCAGTAAGGACATTCAATGTCATTTGCATAATGGCATTTCTATCGCACGCACCTAACCCGTCTTGCATAAACAAGGCCTTGGGACCATAAATAATAATAAATCATGACGTCTGCACGCCTCTTGCGGTAATAGGAGCCACTCTTTGTGGAAATTATTTCAGCAGGAAATGGGCACTGTAATTTTAAAGACAGGTGGCGTGGTGAGGTGTGGTAAATCATGTGCATGCGTACACACGAGCCCCAGGAGCAGCTTGGGGACCTGCCCTGAGCCCAGAGCGACATCCCCAGGGGCGTCTGGAGAAGGAGGTCAGTCCTCCAGAGGGAAATATCCAGGGTCTCTAGAACAGCTACTGGAACATGCCACTGTCTCAGGAAACAGAGGGCAGGAAGGGGGAAGGACTCTCAGAGCCCCGCAGGAGGGAGAATTGGATTTGGACATGGAGAGGGACCCAGGCCCCAGGGTCAGAAATGTCTTTGCTCTGGGAGAACAGAAGTTCCGTGAGGGCAGTGACTCTGGGACTTTCGTGTGCTGTATTCCCTGCTGTCTCCCCAGTACCCAGAGCAGCGCCTGGCACCCAGCACTGGCTCAGGAAATGTCCTGAAGAACTGCAGTAAGACAAGAAGAATCTGGGCCCAGTTGGTGGGAGATGACAGGAGCCCTGAAACCTGGTACTGCTGATCTGGTGAACAACAGAGGAAAAAAAAAAGCCCAGGAATCTCTCATCCATATGGAGGCAGCTATGGGGTAATAGAAAGCGTGCAGACAGGGAGGGGTGGGCAGCTAAGCCTGCAGGCTGGGTGGCGGAGCCCTGGGTGAGAATCCCAGTTCCCTGCCTCGGACTTACAACCTCGGCCCCCCGTGCCTCAACTTCCTGGCCTGTGGAACCAGCCTAATAACAGTGCCTACTCACAGGGCAGTTCTGGGTAAATGAGAAACTAGGGGGTGGGAGGCAGAGTGACCAGATGCTGAGTGAGCTGTGCTACCCATATTCTCTTCGGGAAGCAGGAGAAGCAAGTTCAAGTACAAGCTCTGCCTGGTACTTGCTGTGTGATTTGGGACAAGCTACTCTACCCTTCTGGGCCTCAGCTTCCTCCATCCAAGAGGAGCTAATGAGAAGGTACCACCTACTTCTCTGCTGCTGTGACAGGACTGAGGCAGGGGCCCTGAAGCTCTTTGTCAGTATAAAGTACCCTCTGTGTGCAAGGGATGAAGTGCAGAGAAAGAAGAAAGGGATCTTTCCCACCTGCCCAATGTCCTCTCCAGCCACTCCCAGCCCCTGGCAGCACCCTGAAAAGCTCATGCTTCCAGAAAAGTTCTGGCAGGATGCACACACCAAACCAACCAAAGTATTGCCTCTCGGAGGACAAAGAAGGGACTGAGGCTGGAATCATTAGTTTCAGCCCCATCCTGTGCTGAATTTATGAGGAGAGGTGCTATTGTGCAGTATTACTTCTGTCATTGAGATTTTTAAAGCTGATGAAGTTTCACACCTCTAAGCCTTGGCACATGCTCTTCCCTATACTGGAATACCAGCTACTAGAACAGCAGTGGAGGGCCAGTCCAGTCATTTTTTAACAACAAAAGCTGCATGTGTGTCCCAAAAGAACTCAGAGAAACTGCAATGGCTGCTCCATAGGTCTAGCCTTTCTAACCTGGGGAGGCTTGCGCTGCGCCACACAATGTGATGGGTATGGTGCAAATCAAAGGCCTGAGGTGCGGTACCCGGGATCCAGGGGAGGGGGGTGAGGGGGGATCCAGGTACTCTGGCACCTGCGACATCACCTATAGCTACAGCCTTACATGTGTACCTCACCCTCACCAAAATATGGAAACTTTGCTCAAAGGCCAAATAAAGCTGGGAGTTCAGTTTTTAGTATTGTACTAATGTTGGTTTCTTAGTTTTGACAAAGGTACCATGAGTCAGTAAGACATCAATGTTAGGGGAAACTGGGTGAGAGGTATATGGGAATTTTCTGGTCTATCGTTACAACCTTTCTGTAAATTTTTAATGATTCCAAAATAAAAGTATATTTTTTTAAACAAGGAAAAGGCCGGGCATGGTGGCGCATGCCTGTAATCCCAGTACTTGGGAGGCTGAGACCGGAGGATACAGGTTTGCGGCCAGCCTCAGCTACTTAGTGAGGCCCTCCGCAACTTAGTGAGACCCTGTTTCAAAATAAAGAATAAAAAATAGGGCTGGGGGTGTATCTTGGAGGTAGAGTGTCCCTGGGTTCAATCCCCAATACCAAAAAAAAAAAAAAAAAACAAGGAAAAGAAGCCAGATCTCACCCCTAGTAAGAAAAAAAAGCAAATTAAAACCACAAGGTATCATTTTCATCTGTCAGATTAAATATGTCGATACCATGCCCCATGGCGGGCTGTGGGGAAGCAGGCCTTCTCACTTAGGGGCACAAAACCTCTTCGGAGAGCAATTTGGCTCTGTCTCTAAAAACGCATAATGCACATCCACCAAGCAGGCCATTCCGCTTCTGGGAATTTATCCTGCAGGTGTGGTCCCACGCCTACACAAATAAATGAAGGCAAGGATGCTCACTGTTGGCTTTTTTGAAAAGGAAAAATACTGGACACAACCAACAGGAGACTTATTAAATAAACTCTGATACCCCACATAGTGGAACACTACCGTAGTTGTTGAAAAGATTGAAGCAGTAGTCGACTGACATGGAGCCATCTCCAAGAAACACTTGTTAATAGAAAATAGCAAAGTAAGGAAAATATACATAGTGTTCTACTATTTCTGTTCAAAAGGGGGAGAACTATAGATAGATATTTAAATATATATACATTTAAACATAGGCCTCGCCCTCACCAAAACAAAATACTACATAGAGATGTTCCTCCACTTATGATGGAGTTATGTGCCAATAAACTCATCAAAAGTTGAAAAGATAAACCCATCATAAGTTGAAAATATCTGAAGTCAGAAATGTATTTAATACACCTAACTTACCAAACATCATAGCTTAGCTTTGTCCTACTTAAATGTATATAGAATATTCACAGGAGCCTACGCTTGGGCAAAATCATCTAACACAAAGCCCATTTTATAATATAGATTGAATATCTCATGTATATATAATACTGTGCTGAAAGTGAAAACCAGAATGGCTATACAGCTGAACTTTTCCACCATCATGGACTTAAAATCTTGTAAGTCAAACCGTCCCAAGTAGGGGGCCATCTGTATTTATATATACTCGCAGGCATATTTAAAAATCTCTAAAAAATAAAGAGGCAACTGGTCACAGGGCTGCCTCCTAGGATGGGCTCCTCCTGTCAGGGAGAAAAGAGGTAGAAGACTTACTCTTCATTGCATATATTTGGTATTGTCTGAAATTTTTACCATTTTTTATGTACTACATATTAAAATGTTTTGGAATGGAAAAATAAATTAAGTATTGCTCAGATAAGTGGTAATGAGCACGTACTGCCTGGACTTGAACAGGACCATGGCTGTGTTCATGTCCCCAGGATCCCCTTTCTCTTGAGGGGTGCCTTTCACACCCTTATATCACCCGGCACGCCTGTTATGAGTTTCCTGGGCAATGTGCTCAGCATTGAGTGGCCGAAGAGTAAAACCATGGGCCCATTTGTGTCTAGCAGCTGGTTCCAAGGCCCTCCTCAGTTAGACCACAGTGTCTGAGTGTCTGAGCTGGAAGGGTTTCAGAGTATCCTCTTTCCCATTCCCCCAGTTTTCAGATGGAAGATGAGGGAGAAAAACTTGCTTGAGGGGACACTGTAGAAAGACTGGTGGCCCCGAAGCAGAACTCGGGTCTCAGGAACAGCATGGCTTGCCATAGGAAGGAGCAAAGAGTTATGATTCTCACTTGCTTCATCAGCAAAATGGGAATCGTAGCTTCTATCTGCCTTCAACAAACATGGGGATCAAGTAAGGACACAGATATGAAAGGAAACCTCATGACATCTTTCAGAGACAGAAAGTGGAAACCCCCAGATGTGCAGGGTAGGGCTTGAGGAAGACCCAGGGGTGGGTGCACGTGCAAGGTCCTGTTTCCTTGCAAGAGCTCAGCTGCTGCTTTTATGTTAGACTATGTTCCAACTTGGTCAGGAAGGTAATGTTCTTCTTCCTCTTTTCTAGATGCAGAAACTGAGGCACAGAGAGATGAAGTGAGTTCCCCACCATCACAAAACTAGTACAATTTTGCCCCAGGTCTTGCATCTATATATGCCCACATTGGAGGTTACTCATCAACTCTCTTTGTTCAGTCACTCATGCTTTCATATCTCACTACTCTCCAGGAAAGCTTGAAGGAAGCTCACAACAGTACATGGAGGCATAGAGGGAAGAAAGGAAAGCAAAAAGGAGAACATAAAATGGGACCAATAATAATCAGCTGTATCCAACAATGAAGACGAAATCTGAGACTCGGCGAGGCCAAGTAACCTACCCATGACCAGGAGGCTGGCAGCAATAGAGTTGGGATGGAACCCAGAAAGTCTGGCTCTCATACCTGCAACCACCACACTCTCCATACCCTCAAAGCCAAGATCAAGGCTAGAGGTTATGAACTTGAAACAGGAGGGACCACATTTGGTCCTTCTAGCTGGAGAAGAACCAGGTGAGTGACTTCGTAGTCTACAAAAGGCAAACTGCTCATTGCTCAGTTTCTCTTACTGACCCTGAGTCCAGGCAGGTCTTTCTTCCCAGGTCCCCAAAATGCAAGCTGAGCCAGGCATGGTGGCACACACCTGTAATCCCACTACTTGGGAGGCTGAGGCAGAAGGATCACAAGTTCAAGGCCAGCCTGAGCAACTTAGTAGTGAGACTCTGCCTCCACATTTAAAAATTAAAAAATAAAGGTTTGAAGATATAGCTCAGTGATAGAGCTCTTGCCTAGCATGTGCAAGCCCCTGGGTTCAATCCTCAGTAGTGAGGGGAAAAAAGAAACAAAAAAAATCTGAGACATAGCAATGTCCTCCAGGGGGTTATTTCTACAGGTGAATTCTTAAAGTTGCACTTATGTGAATTCAGACATCACCCAAAGTGCTGTCAGGGAAAGAAGCACAGGTGGTCTAGTTAACCAATTGAATGGTTTAACCCAAGTATTACATCTCTGAGCCAAATTATTGATAACAAGTGGCAGGAGGGAAGCTACTTCATGTTAACACTGAGGCGCAGGCCCAGCCAGGAGTGGCAGTGACACCCTCTTGTGAAAGCTGAGGAACCTGGCGGGGACGGAGGCTGGAGCCTGAAGACTGCGCCAAGCAACTGCCCACAGATAGGACGGGAATCTCCTTAGAAGATTGTGTTGGATCCTGTCCAACACAGAGAGCTATAGATGATGAGACTCCGAGGTTCTTCTCCATTTAGCACAGTCACGAGGGTTAGGAACTGGAAGATATTTGGTGCAGGTGTAGCCACACTCCTGTCTCTGTCATAAAAAACGAAGGAAATAAAATTCCCTTTGGATGATTAGTTTTGATTAGTGCTACTTAGAGCACCTTCCACGATGCCAAGATAACCAAATCAAGTAAACCATCAAAAAGAGGTTATTATTTGTAAATCTGTTCACACACAGGACATAGGTCCTAAAAAGAGTAACTTTTGTTTTAGAATACTTGATTCACAGCTATGCTTTCTAGCAAATTGGATCAGCTGGTCCGATCATTTGGGCCTTTCCTGGAATGAGACAGTGGAGCCTGCCTTCAAATCCCAGAATCACAACCTCCCAGCTCATGGCCTTGAGAAAGTTACCTCGCTCTTCTCTTCCTCAGTTTCCTTGTTTGTAAAATTAAGAGAATAAAAGTACCCACCTCACAGGGCTATTGTTGCAAAGTGCTTAGAACAATGCTTGGCATATCATAAGTGCCCTGTCATTACAAAGTGGCATAGCCAGGGACAAGTGAGCATTTCACTTTGAGTTCTCTATACCAGGATGCACATACACACTGCATCCTAAACGAAGAGCATTTAGGAACCCACACTGCTCTATCAGGAAGCAATTCCCTCAACCCTGGAGCTCACAGGTGCCCTGGCACAGCTTCCCCAGGCTGCAGCAGCTCTGCAATGGTAAGCAGTATTGACTTGAACATAGCCCTGTGTCTCCCAAGCCACAGATGGACAGCTTGATTTTTTTTTTTTTTTTTGGTACTAGGGATTGAATCCAGGGGCACTCTACCTCCAAGCTGCACCTTCAGAACCCCCCCCCCTTTTTTTAAACAGGATCTCTCTAAGTTGATGAGGGTCTCTCTAACTTGTCGAGACTGGCTTCAAATCTGTGATACTCCTCTCAGCCTCCCAAGTACTAGGATTACAGGCATATGCCACTGCACACGGCTGACAGCTTGAATGTTTAAGCCAGAAAGCGGTTACTGGGAACCAGCCAGAAATCTAAGCAGTTGACCTCAGTTTGTAGCACTAGGAAAATAAGCGTCCCTAGAACCACCCAGAACCTGCTCCCCACTCATGAGATTGAAACCTCTAGCAGGGCGTGGTGGCGCACGCTTGTAATCCCAGTACTTGGGAGGCTGAGACCGGAGGATACAGGTTCGCGGCCAGCCTCAGCTACTTAGTGAGGCCCTCCGCAACTTAGTGAGACCCTGTTTCAAAATAAAGAATAAAAAACAGGGCTGGGGGTGTAGCTCAGAGGTAGAATGTCCCTGGGTTCAATCCCCTGTACTGCAAAAAAAAAAAAAAAGAAACCTCTAGAGATGATGACCACAAATCCACCCCAGTAGGTATCCAATGGCCAATGTCAGGTCCTCCCCTAAGACTTCCCTGTAGCTAAGCTTCTCTAGGGCAACAAGGGGATAATCTTTCAAGGTTATGCGTGCCCCCAGAGCACCGACACAGTTTTCTGACTACAAGATAATAAAAGAGAAAACCTGGTGCTGGAAATAGGCCATAGAGACAGCAGGATCTTTTGTGGGTTATGTCCATTTTAGGCAACTTCTTTACCAACAGGCTGGTCTGTCACAGAATTTGAGGTCTCCATGCCCACTTTCTGCTTCTTAGCTGCTGACCACTAGAACCCCAGAGTACAGTGGTGTACCAGCCAGGCCCAGAGCCAAAACAAGAAGGAAATTACTCTTTTTTTTTCCCTCCAAATCTCAAATGTCCATCCTAAAGAGGGTCAAAACCCGGGGAAAGAATACTAGCAAGAGAAGTTACGGAGCTGTCCCCGGGGCACAGATACCATGGGATCTCTCCAGATATATTCCATATGCTATAATTTGGCTCCCAGATTCTGTTCATAAGTGAATTTGTTGAGAAGAGTACATATAAATTAATCTGTTCCCAAAAGGGTGTCCCATAGGGAAACAATGCTCCCCTTCCCAGCAACTCCAGATGTGGCCCCATGAGGCCACCAGTCCTCACACTCAAACACCCAAGAGTGATGAGTGCTGAGGTTTAAAAGATGATAAAAATTAACACCAGGCATGGTGGCACACACTTGTAATCCCAGTACTTGGGAGGCTGAGACAGGAGGATGGTAGCTTTGAGGCCAGCCTCAGCAACTTAGTGAGGCCCTCCACAACTTAGTGAGACCCTATTTCAAAATAAAGAATAAAATAGGGCTGGGGGTGTAGCTTAGAGGTAGAATACCCCTGGGTTCCATCCCCAATACCACACACACAAAAAAAAAAAGTTGATAAAAATTACATTGAGTATCCAAACTTACCACATATGTCTCTCCAGGCAATGTGATGCAAAATCTTAAACACTGCCATGCATCAAGTATCAGCCCTTCAGTTTCTTCATTTATTTTATTTTATTTTATTTTATTTTATTTTATTTTATTTTTTGTGGTACTAGGGATTGAGCCCAGGGGCATTCTACCTCCAAGCTACACCCCCAGTCCTATTTTTTATTTTTATTTTGAAACAGGTTCTTACTAGATTGATAAGAGTCTCGCTACTTGCTGAGGCTGGCCACTAACCTACGATCCTCCTGTCTCAGCCTCCCGAGTACTGGGATTACAAGCATGTGCCACCACCCCCAGCTTCATCTCTCTCTTTTTTTTTTTTTTTGTGGTACCAGGGATTGAACGCAGGGGCGTTCTACCTCCGCGCTACGCCCCCGGCCCTATTTTTTATACTTTATTTTGAAACCGGGTCTCACGAAGTTGTGGAGGGCCTCACTAAGGAGAGAGAGAGAGAGAGAGAGAGAGAGAGAGAGAGAGACAGGGAGAGAGAGAGAGTGAGAGCTGAGGCTGGCCATGAACCCGGATCCTCTAGTCTCTGCCTCCCAAAGTACTGGGATTACAAGTGTGCGCCACCACGCCCGGCCAGCTTCATCTCTTTTAAATACAGAAAATACCTGAAAGGATGTGTTATGTGGATTAAATGAGATAATACAAACTATTCAACTATATACACTGTGTGTATATATGTATATACACACACACATACATACATATGTATATTTTATATATTTAATGTGTATTTATATATACACACACATACACATGTAGTACAATTTATATATATAAAAACATTACATTGTATTATGTGAGTGTGTATATGTGTGTGTATATATAAATATACATATTAAATATATAAAATATACTTGTGTGTGTGTGTGTGTGTGTGTGTGTGTGTAAAACAAATTTTCCAAAGTCATCCCCCACACCCCTACCACATCCCTCACACTCTGGCCACCTGAAACTACTCTCCTTTCCCACACAGAACACACCTGCATGTGCCTTCATGCTTCTGCGCTTCCTCTTCCTCTTTCCACTTCTTCCCCACCTGTTGACCTCTTACTCACCCTCCCCCAACACACACTCTTGTGCAACCCCAGACTATAAGCTCTGTGGGTGCAGGAGCCTCATCTGTATCATTTGGGCATTCTCAGAGGATGTAAATAATAATGATAAATAATGTCCCCTGAGTGTTTCCCAGGCGCAGGCATTAGAGTCCAGGGCCAGGCTGCTTCCGGAGCCCTTGCTCTATAGCCTCACTATGCAGGTGACACGGAGCATGAGGGAGAGTGGCGGGTGTCCCTGAGAACACCATCCCATCTCTTCCTCCGGGAGGGACATGCATGCTCTGCAGGGCTAGTCCGTTAGACTCTTCAGAGTCTGGATTTGAATCCCTCATCCTTCCTTTTTAGGCAGATCTAGGAGACTGGAGAACTCCTGTCCTCTGTTGCACAAATAAAGAAAACATGGATGTGTTTGTTTGTAGGGGGAAATTCTTATAGTACAACTGGAATTAATAATTTATTACAAAGGTTTCTTAGCTCCTGGGGCAGAAGTTCTAAAAGTGATACAAATTGTTATTTTGATTGCTTTAATGGGATTTTCCCCTTGAAGCCTGAGCTCATTTGCCTGTGTAATCTGTAGCCAGGCAAACAGTAAACTCAAAGGAAGCCTGGGGAGGAAAAAGTTCCCAGCCACTCACAGCACCGAGGTTCTGCCCCTGCAGCCAAATAGACCTCTGGTCCATCTCTCCTCCCTACCCGACAGCTCCCAGCACTCTGCCTCCCTGGTGCCAGCCCCTCCTGCCCCTCTCCAGCTCCCTTCCTGCCCCGCCCAGCCCACCTGCCTGGCTTTCCTGAGCCCTTTCCCACTGTGCCCTTGTCTCTCTGCCCTGGGAACCTCTGATGTGGCAAAATGCTCCTTAATAATAACACAACAATAATAATAAAAGTAAAATGTATTGAGTGCCTCTTATGGGCTGGACTCTGCTGAGCCCGATTTATCCCCATCTCATTTAATCCGTACGGCCTCCTAAGTCACAGGCACTATTATTATCCCTATTTTACATATAAGAAAATTGAAGTTCAAGCACTGGGAGTAGGTTTAAAATTATAACCTTGTACACAAAGGGAGAAAAGTTAATGCCTGTTGGAGAGGCGATGGTAACACAGGACTAGAGGGAGGACCACACTGACCCCAGAAGTCAGCCCGCAATCACGGTTGTCACCATCATCTCCTGAGAGACTCAAAACCAACACAACAGGTCTCAAAGTCAGAAGCGGCCACTTCCGAAGCCTGCGCTCTTAACCACGACACTGTACTGCCTCCAGCATCCTCCAGCTTGGGTCCCCATGTCCCCTCCAATGGGAAGCAGGCTTCCCTCCTCCTCCTGGGACTGTGTGGGTGACGCAGGAGTCCGCAGGCTCACTGCTCCCCAGGGCCAACTCCAGGCCGCTGCCACCATGTCTCTCTGCCGCAGCATCTCTTCTGCACAACTCCACGCCTGTACTGTTAGCCAAATGCCCACTTCCCTTCCTCCAGACCTCCCCCCATCTTCTTCACCTGCCCTCGACCTCACTGACACGTACCTCTTTGACTCCATCGGTCTTGAGCGCCATGCTCCCTCCTGGCCCCGTGCACAGCCACAAGTAGGACCTTATCCTGTCATTTGGAAAAAATCTACCTCGAAGATCTCAAACCCCCAAGCTCCCTCCTGAAAGTCCTGTCTCATCATCTTCCTTTTCCACTCTCATCCTGAAGAGCCAGCTCTTGCCAGGAGCCCAGGACTGCTAGAACCAACAGAGAGATAAAGCTGTCTGCCCTCTTGGTGAGCCTAAAGTGACAACTTTGCCTGCTCCCTCACCCTGACCCTAGAACTGCCCTCTGAAATGCACGAGGAAAGCTGCCTCTCTCTAATTCCCACTGACACCCTGGGTCTCCCCCTTGGACCACAAAGAAGCCTGCTCTGAGCCCCTCCGAGAGCAGATCACACTCTTGGTGTCCACTGAGTTGTCTTTTCTCCTCCAAGTCAGACAGTTCTAGTTCCTCCCCCAAGTTCTTCACAAGGCAGGTTTGGGGATGGGGAGTGGGGTGGGGGCAGGACAAATGTGGGACCAAGGCACAGGCCCTGGACTCTGCTTGGCTTCAGATCTGCCTTCCACCTGTGTGTCTTTGGACAAGTTGTTGTCTTCTCTCCTCTCAGTTTTCTCACCTGCAAAATGGGAATAACTACACAGCGCCAACTCCACAGAGCATGGAGAGGGAGGGAGGGGCCACAGAAAGAGCTCAGCAAGTACCTGGCACATACCAAGTGCTTAGCAAATGTCAGCTATTGGTCTGACCCTGGCCACCTCCTCTGGTCATTCTCCAATCAGTCAACATCACTCTCCCCACCCCACCCCATGCCTGGTACTGGGGATTGAACTCAGGGGCGCTCTACCACTGAGCTATACCCCCAGCCCTTTTTGTTTTTTATTGCGAGACAAGGTTTTGCTAAGTCGCTGAGGCTGATCTCGAACTTGTGATCCCCTGCCTCAGCCTTCCAAGTCGCTGGGATTACAGGCGTGCACCACTGTATCCAGCTCGTTTTGTTTTTAACTTCCAAACATATAGAAACTTAGAGATCATACTTGGCTTTGAACTATGAGTTTTTATTTTATTGTTCTATGATCAAAGAACATGGTCTGTGGCATGATTTTGGGTACTGTTGAGACTCAGCTAGCACCTAATCAATCACGTGAGTGTCCCTGCCACGTGATTGAGAAGCAGATGTATTCTCTGCTACCCTTGCATATGTCTAGTTTATTAAGCTTGTTCATTATGTTGTGCAAATCTTGCAGATATCCTTGAGAATATTTTGTCAGCTTGACCTATTCATTTCTTTTTCTTTTTTTTTTTTCCTTTTCTTTTAGTGCTGGGGATTGAACCCAGGGGCATCCTACCTCTGAGATATGCCCCCAATCCTATTTTTTTTTTTTAATCTGGAAACAGGGTTTCACTAAATTGCTGAGGGCCTCATTAAATTGCTGAGGCTGGCTTCAAACTTGCAATCCTCCTGTCTCAGCCTCCCAAGTACTGGGATTACAGGCATGCACCACTATCCCCGGTTTGAGTTATTCATTAATAAAAGGGGTGTGTTAAAGTCTCCTCAAAATATCATGGGATTTGTTCATTGATAATTTTTGCTTTAAATATTTTTAAGGCTCTGTTGCTAAGTGCATACAAGTTCAGGGTTGCTATATTTTTCTGTGAGTTGTTCTTGTTATCATTAATTAATAATCCCTTAGTCTTTGAGCATGCTGTGGGTTTAGAGTTTATTTCCTTTGATAATGACATTACTCAATCACATTAGTTGGATTAGTGTTGCCTGCTCTATATTTTTCTATCTCATTATTTATAAACTTTCAGTACCTTTTTTGGGTGGGGGTCAGTACTAAGATTGAACCCAGGAGCATTCTACCACTGAGCTATGTCCCCAGCTATTTTTATTTTGAAACAGAGTCTCACTAAGTTGCCCAGGCTGGCCTCGAACTTGGGATCCTCCTGCCTCAGTCTTCCAAGTAGCTGGAATTACAGACATGTACTGTTGCGGGCCTTCTTAGTTAGTCATCAGCTTTGAGGTCACCTCAGTCCGACTTGGGAGGGGCACAAACTGCCCACCCAAGTGGAGATTTCTCCACGCAGACAAATCTCCAAGGACCATGAGACCGATAAACAAAGACCCTGACAACTTTCTTCTTTACCCTTTCCTTCCTTGATTCATCTGTGACTACCTTGATGTTTTTCCCTGACTCACCCCATGACTGCTTTTCTATCTCCTATGATTAATTATTCTTACAATGTTTTGGTTATAACTCTCAATGAAAGTGGGACACTGATGGAAGGAAGGAGAGAGAGAGAAGAGATGCCTCTTCTCCCCGGCCTCCTCAGATCTTGTCATGTTGAATCCGTTGTCATTCATGGGAGAGACTTCTAATCAATCAATCAACAGCAACACCATCTGCAACAAATGGTGCCACTACAATGTACCACTGTATCCAGCTCAGTATATTTTGTTTTTAGTTTATTTCTTATAAACAGCATGTTTATAGGTTTTGGTTATCTTATATACTATCTGTACTATCTGAAAATTTTAATCTATTTACATTTATTGAAATTACTCAAATATTTTAATTAGAACTACCCTCTACTAAGTTTTCATTTTTATTTTACCATGCTTTTTCTTGACTTCTTCCTTTCTCCCCTGCCTTCATTAGATTTACTGAGTATTCTATATATTTCATTTCTGCCTCTTCCAGTTTGGAAGTTTCACATTCTGATATGTATAATAATGGGTATTAGTGGGTAGCCTTAATTTGACCTATCCCAATCAAAAGTTTATGCATATATGTACCCTTCTCCTGAGCAATATGAGGATCTTAGAATGTTTTAACTTAGGCTAGCCTCTTCTCAATCTTACATATAATTATTGTAATTTTTTCTACTTTGTTTTTAAATCTTCAAAACTAGTCATTATTTTGATAGTCAATATCCTTTCTTGGACAATCCTACTTAGATTACCCTTCATTTATCAATGGATTTGATTGCCGTTGCTGCTTAATCCCCATTCTCTTCTTCTGTATTTCATATTCATTTTTTTTTCTTTTTCCTTCCATGCCGGGGATTGAACCCAAGGCCTTGGGCACACTAGGCAAGCACTCTACCACTGAGCTACACCCCCAGACCACATATCCTTGTAAGCAACATATAGTTTTATATGTTGAACCTCATGGGTTTTTTTATACACTCTGACAATCTCTGTCATTTAGTAACTATATTTAGATCATTCACATTCAAAGTTATTATTGATATAGTTGGATTAATATCTACTATGTTCAGAACTTTTCTATTTATTAAATTTATTCTTTGCTCCTTTTCTCCTTTCTTATTCTTTTCTGCTTTTTTTATTTTTGTGTGTGTTAATATTATATCATAATACCTTTTTTCAGTATTGAAGATTAAACCCAGGGGTGCTCTATCACTGAGTTACACCCCAGTCCCCCTTTTTTTATTTTGAAGCAGGGTCTTGCCAAATTTCCCAGACCCTTGAACTCGTAATGCTCCTGTCTGTCTCCCAAGTACTGGGATTACAGGTATGCACCCCCATACCTTTTCTGGTTTCCAATGCATATGTCACATGATTCCATTTTGTCTCTTCTGTTAGCATTTCATTTATACTTCCTTTTCTTTAAAGTTTTACTACTTTCCTTGGTGTTCACAATATATATTTATAACTACTCTAAGTTCACCTTCAAATAACACTATTCCCCTTCAATGGTAGTATAGGTACTTCCTATCAGACTATTTCCACTTCCTCCTTCCTGCTCTTCATGAGGTTATTGAAATTCATTTCACTTATCTATATGTATTAATAACCCCATACAATGTTACTGTTATCAGTTTACACAATCACCAATTGATCTTTTAGATCAATTGAGAATAAGAAGAATCAAGCCGAACGTGGTGGTGCATGCCTGTAATCCCAGGATTTGGGAGGTTGAGACAGTAGGGTCGCAGGTTCACAGCCAGCCTCAGCAACTTAGCAAGACCCTCCGCAACTTAGAGAAACCCTTTTTCAAACTAAAAAATAAAATAGGGCTGGGGTTTAGCTCAGAGGCAGAATACCCCTGGGTTCAATCCCCAGGACCACAAAAAAAAGAAAGAAAGAAAAATCAATGGTTTTATTTTACCTTCATTTACCCCTTCTCAGATTCCCTTCCTTTCTTGGTATAGATCTGTTTCTGGCCCGTATCAGTTTCCTTCTCCCTGAAGTACTTCCTTCAACATTTCCTATAGGCCAGGTCTGCTGGTGATGAATTTGCTTGGTTTTTGTTTGACTGAGAAAGTCTTTGTTTTGTCCTTCGCTTTTGAAGAATGATTTCTTAGGATACAGAATTCTAGATTGGTGGTTTTAGCTTTCAACACTAGATATTTTGCTCTAGTCTCTTCTTGCTTGCGTGGTTTCTGACAAGAAGTCACTGTAATTCTTATCCTTCCTCTATAAATAAGGTGATTTTTTTACCTCTGATTTTTTTCAAGATGTTCTCTTTGTCTTTG
Organism: Glis glis; assembly: GCA_004027185.1. NCBI lineage: Eukaryota > Metazoa > Chordata > Mammalia > Rodentia > Gliridae > Glis > Glis glis. The sequence continues at coordinate 105,559 of PVJS01000161.1, read as the reverse complement.
ATTTTCTAACACGTGACTACAATATGCCTCTAGATAGATGTTTTAGTGTTTATACTGCTTGACATTCTCTGAGTATCCTGCACCTATGGTTCAATCTCTGTCCGTTAATTTTAGAAACTTCTTGGCCATTACTACCTCAAATATTTTTTCATTTTCTCCATCTTCTCACATTCTAATTATTCCTACATTACTCTCCTTAAAATTATCCCACGGGTTTGGAGGTTCGGCTCTTGTTTTTTTTTTTGTTTGTTTGTTTGTTTGTTTGTTTTGGGTTTTTGTAAATTTTTTGTTTTGTTTTATTTTGTTTTGATTTTCATTCTTTTCTTTGCATTTCGGTTCGGGAACTTTGTATTGAAGTATCTCCAAGCTTATTTATTCCTTACTTGGCTGTGTCTAGACTACCACTGAGCCCACCAAAGGCACTCTTCATTCCTGTTATTGTGTTTTTTACTTCCAGCATTCCCTTTTGATTATTTCTTTTCTTTCTTTTTTTTTTTTTTGTGTGTGTGTGGTACTGGGGATTGAACCCAGAAACATCCTACCTCTGAGCTACATCCCCAGCCCTATTTTAATTTTAATTTTGAAACAAGGTCTCACTAAGTTGCAGAGGGCCTCACTAAGTAGATGAGGCTGGCCACGAACCTGCAATTCTCCTGTCTCAGCCTCCCAAGTACTAGGATTACAAGTGTGCGCCACCACACCCAGTTCCCTTTTGATTTCATCTCTCTGTTATATTATCCATTTGTTTTTGTATGCTGTCTACTTTTTCCATTATAGTCATTAACATTTTACTCATATTTAGTTTAAATTCCTTTACTAACAATTCCAAAATCTGTGTCATATCTAGGTTTGGATCTGATGCTTACTTTGCCTCTTCTTACTTATTTTTCTTGCCTAATTTTTTGTTGAAAGTCACACATGATATATCGAGTAGTAGGAATTGAAGTGAATAGCCCTTTGGTAGGAGGTTTTATGTTGATTTGGCAGATCACAGCTCTAACTTTCTGTAGTCTCCTACCTACCCATATTTCAGAGTAAATGTTTACACTGTGACCTCAATTCTCCAACGAGTCAAGAAAACACGTTGATTTTTCCATTTATTCAGCTTTATTTCTTATTGTAAAGATGGGAGTGATGACATCTAAGTTCTTCATTTATCTGAGTTGAAACTAGAAGTTTCTCATATCTTTCTTACTAAAGTACATTATTTAGCAGTTCAGCAAGAGTCAGTGAGTGGTAAACTCTTTGTCTTTGAATATGTCCTTATTTGTCTTCACTATGAAATGATAATTCATTTAATTACGCTGACTATTATTATCTAACACTTGAAGATAGTTTATATTGTCTTCTGACTTCTAATAATGATTTTTTAAAGTGCCCTGTCACGCCGGGCTTGGTGGCGCACACTTGTAATCCCAGTACTTAGGAGGCTGAGACAGGAGGATCGCAGGTTCCAGGCCAGCCTCTGCAATTTAGCAAGAACTTGTTTCAAAATAAAAAATAAAATAGGGCTGAGGGTGTAACTTGGAGGTAGAATGCCCCTGGGTTCAACACCCAGTACCACAAAAAAACGGGGGGCCCTGTCAATATAAATGTTACACTTTCTCTCTGGTTGCTTTTATCATTTTCTCTTTATCTTTGATGTGCTCCAATTTCACTACAATTTTGCCTAAATGTTTCTTTATTTTTATTTAACTTGCTTGGGATTTAGTATGCTTCTTCATTCTAATGATACATGTCTTGCAACAGTTCTGTTCCATAGAGTTTTCACCATTACTTCTTCAACTGTTGCCTCTCCGTTTTTCTATTTTATTTTTCCAGTCCAACTATTAGATGTATGTTGGACTTTCTCGTGGTGTTTTCTTTTATCTCCTACCCTTTTTTTTTCATGTTTCCAGACTTTCTAACTTTCTATGCTCTGTTTCTGGCAATTTCCTCAACTCTCTCTTGCAAATCACTAATTTTCTATTCATCTGTTTCTTATCTGGCTACCTAACCTGTAGATTGAATTTTTAATTATGATGGTTATAATTTTTAATTCTATAAATTTTTATTTGGTTATTTTTCTGGCCTGCTTCTTTTTTCCTGGTGTTTTGCTCCTTTGTAATGGTTTCTAGTTCTTTCACTTCGTTTATCATTTTACAGTCTCTTTCAAATTGTCTGTTGTTTTAGGTGTTTGGACTACTAATCCTCCTAGTTATGTCTCTGGCTTGCCATTAGTTCCTTATGTGGTTTGGAGTTTTCTTTTTTTTTTTTTTTTTTTGGCGGTACCGGGGATTGAACCCAGGGGCGTTCTACCTCCGCGCTACAACCCCGGCCCTATTTTTTTATACTTTATTTTGAAATCGGGTCTCACGAAGTTGCGGAGGGCTTCACTAAGGAGAGAGAGAGAGAGAGAGAGAGAGAGCGAGAGAGCTGAGGCTGGCCGCGAACCCCGATCCTCCGGTCTCCGCCTCCCAAAGTACTGGGATTACAAGCGTGCGCCACCACGCCCGGCTTGGTTTGGAGTTTTCTAATTGTGAACTCATCTTTAATAGTTATCACTTATTCGGGAGGCACGCTGTACGTGCTAAATTGTGAAAGGATCAGACGAGAGTTTTTCATATGCTTCTGTGAGGCATCTCAGGGATTTCACAGGTAGGAGTCCAGTTTTTATAAGCTTTGATTCCTGGGTTCCTTATGTATAATATAAAATGAGCTGCCACATCTGTAGGTGGCACAGGCTTGGGATTTCAGTTGCTCATGGGGAACTTTCATTCTACTCTGGTTCCCATGGGGAATCAAGTTTCCTTGCTGCCTCCCTTGGCCCATCAGTGAAACTGACCCGATGCCCACATCACAGACAGTGTAGGCCCTGCAGGGATCAAGTTGCTTGCAGGGGTTTCAGTGCCAACTCCCATATCACAGAGGTCTAAGGCCACATCTTCACATCTTCTGTCCCGATGCAATATCAAAACCCCAACCCCTGTTCTCTAGGATGGTGCCCTGGTCGCCAGGACATTCGCTCATTCATTTAAAGTTCAGCTTCTGAGCTTCCCCTTAATTTTCAGCCCCTGAGGATTTCTCTCTCTTTCTTCAAACCTCAAATATATGTATGTGCGTGTGTATGTATTGTTGTTATGCTTAATCCAGTATTTCTATTGTTTGAAATGGGTAGTTGAAATAGCTCAGACCCTATTAACAGAATCATAAATCTGTGTGTGTGTGTGTGTGTGTGTGTGTGTGTGTGTGTGTGTGTGGTACTGAGGATTGAACCCAGAGGCACTCTACCACTGAACTGTATCCCCAGCCCTTCTTATTTTTATTTTTATTTACTTATTTATTTAGTGCTACTGGGGATTGAACCCAGGGGCATTCTACCTCTGAGCTATACCTCAAGCCCTGATTTTTTTTTTAAACAGGGTCTCACTAAATTGTGGAAGGCCTCACTAAATTGCTGAGGCTGGCCTTGAACCTGCGATCCTCCTGTCTTAGCTTCCCAAGTACTCGGATTACAGGCATGCACCTATGTTTTTTTTAAAAAAAATTACAAACCAATAAAGGTTTGTTTTTATGGTTGTCATTTAAAAGCTTTGTGAATAGCCAAATTCCTCAAATGAAACTTCCAGTGTACCCTCAAGAACCAAACAGTCAGACTGGAATTTCCTATTCTTCTATCCTTTATTAATTGCAGATATTTGTTAGCCTTATTTGAAGAGAAATATCTCTCCCCGAAGTCGATCCTCGCATAGTACTTCTGGCGGCAGCAATTGCTATTACTTTATGCCACACAGCACAGCACAGGTGGTCAATGTCACTGACATGGCATATCTGTAAAAATTTCTTGGATGAATGAATGAATAAATGAATGAAAGAACATCCCAGCAAGATGCAGGCAGCTCTTTGACAATTCGCTTGTAATCTTTAAACCCCACATACACAGAATTTGCCTGTCATCAAAAAGAGTAGAACAGACAGGAGGAAAAACTGTAAACAAGTCAAAATAAAAAAAAAATAGGAGATGGATTTCCGATTGGTTTTATCCCTCACAGAATGTTAGAGCTGGAACGGATCTCAAGGATGACACAGTCCAATCTGCCACCCCACATGCAGAAACCACGACCCAGAGAGACTTGTTAAAGAGCCATCACTAAAGCCTGGGTGCCCTGTGCCTGTAGACTATGACACAGTGCTCAGAGTTCCCTCAAACATTCCCCGGTCTTAGGAAATGGACACAATGATTTTTCCTGGGAAGCCACCCTGTGTTTGATCCATAAGAAGACAAAAAATACCCAGTTGCTTAGAAATTATTATAATGACTGTTTGGGAACAAATGGGTGTCCCCAAGCAAAGCAGGCTGAGGCCCCACAGAGTCTTTGTAATTTTTACCCTTCAGTCAATTTGAGATGATGACGATAGAAAGCTAAGAGGAAAATGGATGTGGTGGTGCAGACCTATAATTCCAGTACTTGGGAGGCTGAGACAAGAGGATCACAGGTTCAAGACCAGCCTCAGCAACTTAGCAAGACCCTGTTTCTAAATAAAAAAGGGTGAGCCAGGAGTGGTGGTGCACACCTGTAATCCCAGTACTTGGGAGGCTGAGACAGGAGAACCACAGGTTCGAGGACAGCCTCAGCAAGTAGTGAGATTCTTATCAACCTAATGAGACCCTGTTTCCAAATAAGAAATAAAATTGGGCTGGGGGTGTAGCTTGAAGGTAGAATGCCCCTGGGTTCATCCCTAGTCACACACACACACACACACACACACACACACACACACACACGCACATACACACTCGGGGAGGAGGGAGAAGCTAAGAGGAGAGTATGGCTGGTCTAGAGGTACCTGGTACTTCTGAAGATCTAGGAAACAAGAAATCCACCATCTCATTCTAAAGACAAGATGACATGGAGTTAAATTGTGTTTTAGCATCTCAGTGTTGGGGAAGGTGTTTCTACCCCTCTCTTTGTGTTGGGAAGAACTGGGACAAGCCCCTGCCCCTCCTCCCTGGTTCTGCCATCCCCTCCTGCAGCCCTCTGCCATGGGAGGAGTCACTCTCCTCCAGGGAAGAGCTCAGGACACTCACTGCACCTCCGTGCTCACTGGGGGCAGTGTGGCTGGGCTTTGAAGGTCAGGAGTCTCGCTTTGGAACTTCAGGCTTCAGGGCATCAACTAGGTCAAGCCTACTTCATGGGCAGCCCAATCATGTCCTCTCTCTTGGTCCCATCCTTTCCACCTGTACCTGAGTGGTCTGCTCAGCAGGGTGGTCAGATTTAGAAAAAATGTGCCAACAGCTTCCCTTGGGTCCCTTCTGGCCTATATGGTACTGCCCAGCTCAGGCTTTCAGAGAATTCCAGAAATTGTTGAGGTGTTAGGTGAGTCTTTGGATACTTGCTCCAATACTCAATAGTCCCTATTTGCCTGAGGCTGGCAACCCTAGACAGGAGGAGTGAGGGAGAAGAGTCAAAGCCCCATCCAAGCCCAGCTCTTACTGTCCTCAAAAGCAGAGCCTCTCAACCTTCAGGTGACCAGGTGGGACTTGGGGGAAGCCAAAGCCTGCAGGACAGTTGCCTCCAGCCACAAGCATCCTCTGTAAACAGTGCGTCCTATAAATATCAACATCTTCTGCATGTGCTGTGCATGACAAAAACTGGGAAGTCTGAGCCAAAGCACGCCTGGACTACCACCTGCTCCTTTAATCTCTGAAACAAATGACTCCTTCCTCCATCAACATCCCCAGTCCTCACACACTGAACCCGCATCAAAGAAGTCAAACGCAAGCTACGAAATCCTTGCCCCCATCTAAAGTTGAGGTGATGGAGCAGGGCTGATGGTAGATACCTGAGGTGCCTTCTTATGGATGGAACCTCCTCCAACTGGGGGTGGAGCTGAGGGAGGGTTCCAGGGTACCCTTCAGATTGCAGAAGTCTCAAAGCCTCAAGCACATCTTCCTGGAGCATCAAATGGGAGAATTCAGGAAGAGCTGCCCCCAGGTGCTGGGGTTTTCTTAGTTTGGGTTGGGCTATTAGAGACCACATTCTTGATCCCCATGGTCACAGAGGCCCTGGCCCTGCAGAAATGCACTGACTAGCATACAGTCATTTGTGCGTGTGTGGGGTGTGTGTGTGTGTGTGTGTGTGTGTGTGTGTGTATGTTAGTTACTGGGGATTGAACCTAGGGACATTCTACCTTCGAGCTACACCCCCAGACCAGTTTTATTTTTTATTTGGAAACAGGGTCTTGCTAAGTTGTTGAGAGCCTCACTTAAGTTGCTGAGGCTAGCTTTAAGCCTGCGATCATCCTGTCTCTGCCTCCCAAGTACTAGGATTACAGGCATGCACCACCATACCCAGTTCATGTGGCCATTCTTTTTGCCCATGAGACAGAGCCCTACAAAACCTGCTGCAGGACCTTGAAGTACTGTTGAGCGCTGTGGCTATTTCCTTGCAGCGCCTCTCCACCACCACCACCACTGGAAACCCACATGAAAACTTCCTTTCCACTGTGAGCATCAGGAAAAAAATGCGGCTTCCTTTGAAGAACTGGCCTATTTTCCCCTAGAGGACAGTAAGTAGCACACAAAATGTGTTTCCTATCTTGCTCTGGCCATCAGGAAACTCAGAATCAAATTTGAGCTTAACTCTAGTAACCCCAGAGGCCTGGCTGGAGAGTTGGAGGGAGGTAGTCCATGGGAGGACACAGGGAACAGTGGGGAGAAGGAAGAAGCAGTGCTTCATGGGGCCACGATTCCTGGAGAGAAGCCAGCCCCATACAGAGCAGGTGGCCATCTCCAAGGGCACCTTAGCCACAGCCTCCTAGTCCCCCGACCATCCAAGTCTCCTTATAGCAGCCAGAAGAATCTTCCGATCTCCGTTGGATCAGATCCTGATGTTCCCCGGTTTGAAATCTCATGGATGCTTCTTCCCCTCAAGGTACACCCAAGACCCTGACCCTGGCCCACAAGTCCCTTGACATCCGGCCCCTGTCACCTCACTAATGACGTCACACACCGCTTCCTACTTCCCACGCTTACCAGCCCCCCAGGACATCTTTTGGTTAGTGGATCAAGGTCTTTCCAGCCTTTGCACAGGCTGTTCCCTTTGCCTGGGACTGTCCCCACCACCCTTCTCCACCTTCACCTTAAAGGTGCCAGCTCAGAGAGATGCTCCTAGACCCCCACCCATTCTCACCACACGTAGGCTCTCTCCTCCTAGTACCACCACACTGACCATCAGTAATGACACACCATTTTTACTGGGATGATCATTGTGTTAACACCTGTCTTCATCACTCTAAGGGAAATGCTGGGAACCGTGTCTGTTTTTGCTGCTGCCCATATCCCCAGCACTCCGCAGAGTGGTGGCTCAGGGGAGGTGCTCGAAAAATACTTGCAAGGATCAATCAACCAGGAGATGTCTACACCTTGTCAAGAAGGAGTGTCGGTACTCACAAGAAGCAGGAATGGAGGATGTGGCAGTCCTAGTGCCTGCATCATTTGGGGCATGTTATTTAATCTCTCCCAGCCTCAGTTTCCTCATCTGCTACATGAAGATCACAGCTCGAGCGCTCTGTTTCACAGGGTTGTGAGTTACTGTGCTACGTACAAGGTCCTTGGTGCTTCCTTCATCTTCATTGGTTCATCACGCTCTGCCAGCCCTACACCCCCGAGCCGTGGTCAGCAGGACACTGGTCTATGAATCCTCTGCTCCCTAACCCTCCCCTGAGGGACCTGGCCTGGAACTCCCAGGCAGAGGATTCAGGGAGCGGTCCGAGGCATCGAGAATGACAGCAGCCACCAACATCCAGGCCCCTGGCCCCAGTATCTTCACCAGAACCCCCAAGCCCTGCCCCATCCACTGGAGGAGCTGGAGTCAGCACTGGCCTCAAGACCTGCAGCCTGCAGCCTTGCTGCTCAGGGCCTGGTCCCTGGGGTCCAGGATGATGTTCTCTGCCCACCCTAGTGAGCATTCCTGGGAGGGAACTGCCCTTCAGTGCTCCCCACCCCACCATGCTTCAGAGTAAAAGGCCTTCTTTTTTGACCCCTCTCCCCTTCCCCTTTTCCTACCAGACTCCTCTCTCTTCCTATCTTAGAATCATTCTTCCAGGTCAGAAAGGCCCTGCCATCTAGATAATCACACCATCAGTGGATTCTTAAACTTCTAATACAGCATATATTAGAAAGGATAGATTCTACTTGTATGCCTCCAGCAGCAGGAAGCTCACTACTTCACAAGGAGGCCCTTTCCACTGTTTGAAAGGTGGGGCAATTAGAGTTCTCTCAGCCTGGCTCCTGCCCTGCTCACATTTCTGAGTCTTCCCTTCTTCAGATCAAACAGCCCCCATTCCTCAACTCGGTCATCCCTCCTAGGAAAGAATTTTTAATTGCTTCTTCTGAACAAACTCTACTTCATCCGTAAGGAGAAACTTGGCCCTGAGCTCAGCCCTGTGACAGGAGGGCCAAGGCGACAGGAACAGAATTAGCTCAGGGTAGAACAGGACTGCCACCGCCCTCAACCTCTGCTCATCTCTCTAGAGACCACACTGGTCTGAGTGGCAGCCCCAGACCTCCTGATTCATGCTCGGCTCCCAGGATGAGTGGATAAAATCCCCAGATTGTATCCCCAGGAAACCGCTCCCACTATGAATCAGCAGACAGCCTGGCTGTGTTGCACCTGGTGTCACCCAGAGGCTACCAGCCTGGGCTTTGGCCTGGGACCGGGCTTCTGATTCGGGCTCCACACTTACTGCATGCCCTTGGCCAGGCCGCCGCACTAATCTCACTGGGCCACAGCTGTCCTGTTGCTATGACTTGGTAAGGAGATGGAGCAAGTACTTTCCAGAATAGAGCCAGCCTGTGTAAGCAGTTAATACACAGAAGCCACAATTACTACAGCAATGACTGTAACTCAATGTGTTCATGAGCTCTGACGAGGGATGAGTCAGTGCGGGCCTTCCAGGGCAGAAAGGACTCTCGCTGGGCCTAGACGGGGTAGGATTTAGAAATAGGCTAAAAGAATGTTCCAGGCAGAGAAATAGTGAACAGGAGCTTAGAGTGTGCACAATGTTAAGAAAGTAACAGTGCTGGGTGTGGTGACGCACACTTGTAATCCCAGTACTTGGGAGGCTGAGACAGGAGGATCATAGGTTCGCGGCCAGCCTCAGCGATTTAGTGAGACTCTCAGCAACTTAGCAAGACCCTGTTTCAAAATAAAAATGATTGGAGGTGTAGCTCAGAGGTTGAATGCCCCAGGTTTCAATCCTCAGTACAATAAAAAAAGAAAGAAAGAAAGGGAAGGGAAGGGAAGGGAAGGGAAGGGAAGGGAAGAAGGAAGGAAGGAAGGAAGGAAGGAAGGAAGGAAGGAAGGAAGGAAGGAAGGAAGAAAGGAAGGAAGGAAGGAGAGAGTAACTGCAGAACCTGCCACCAAGCATGTGCAGAGTCATCCCTGGGGCTCGTGAGCTCAGGCACACCACACCACACACACACACACACACACACACACACACACACACACACACACCAGCCTGTGAGAGGTGGGGCCATGGTTGGTAATCCCCTCAGACATGGAGGCATCCCAGCCCAGGTGGGGCAGTGAGGGGTTGGGCCTGGCCAGAGCCAGAGCTTCTTGTGGGCAGGCAAAGGGACATGAGGTCATGATGGGGAGGAGGATCAGGAGCTGGGTTTTAAGTGCGGGAAAACCATGAGGGGCCCCTGTGTGGGGATGGGCTTCAGAAAAAAGAGACCCAAAGCTGGGCATGGTGATGTACACCTGTAATCTCAGTACTTGGAAGGCTGAGACTGGAGGATTGCAGGTTCGAGGACAGCCTTAGCAACATAGCAAGACTCTCAGCAACCTAGCGAGACCCTGTTTCAAAACAAGAGATCCAAGAGTAGCAGCTGGGGCAGGGCAAGAGTCAAGAGGTCCCAGAGCAGGCTGCTTCCAAGGTGGACAGCGGTGTCCAGGCCACAGACCAGGGGCACTTTTGGGAACACCCTGCCCCCAAAGCAGAGTCAAACTTCCTCACCTCCACATTGCAGCGCCATCATTCCCGACTTCCTTTTGCTCAGCCCACATTCCAACTGCCGGGGCCCCCTGGCAGTTCCCTCCCATACTCGCATCCCTCCAGACCTTTGCCTACGTGGTTCCTCCCCTCAGAACACACTCTCCAGCCACTGTCTGCCGGCTCCGCACATCTGGAGTCCGCCCATCCCTCAAAACACAGCACTCGCAGCACCTCCTCCAGGAAGCCTTCCCCTTTTCCACCCCGGTGTGCATGCGTTCCCTGCCTTCTTCTCCTCCTCCACCTCCTCTTAAGAGGACCACAGAACCGTTAGGGAGGAAATGGAGCTCCCTGAAGAGAGGAAGTACATTCGGAGCCTCATCTTTGTCCCCACCGTCCCAGCCTTTTTTCTGACTTGTGGAAGATTTGAGGCCATCCCTGATGACCAAGCTCAGCCACACTGGGAAAAGCAAGCCGGCCCCTTCCCAGGATCAGGATGCCCACAGGAGAAGGCGACGCGAGACTCTCGTCTGGCCCGCCAGCCTGGAGAAACGCCACCGTTCAGAGGGCAAGGTGGCTCATGAGAGTGGGAGGCATTTCTGGTGGCTTTCTCTGTTAGACAAGGGACAGGCCTTCTCCCGGTTTAACCCCCCGTGACCTTTGAACTTCCCGAGAGGTCAGCAGCACGTCCCCCTTCCCCAGCTGTCTCTCTGTCTCTGGCCCGATGGGGGGGAGGGCCCTGGGCCCGTTCCATTTTGCGCCCGTATTGATCTGTTGGCAGCAATGGGCTGGATAATTAGCCAGGAATTAGGGTTTCTATTACAGCCAGGAGGCTGCTCCAGCTGATTTATCACCTGAATAATTTACTGTGATTGAAAGGAAATTAAAATGAACTCCATTTGACAACTGTGAGCTTTTATGGGCTTTAGTGAAGGCTCAAAAGCCAGATTAATAGCCTGGTGTTGGTTAATAGTCTGCCGAGAGTAAATACGGCAGGCTGCGCTCTGCGGCCTTCCCGCGGTGGCCGGAGCCTGGTGCCCACCAGGCGTCAACGCGAGTTTTCCTGAAACAGATTCCTCTGCTGGACACGCACGCTCTCTCTCACCACCAGCAGTAGCTGCTTCTCTCTCTCTCTCCTATTCCTCCAAGGTGATTTTTACTCACTCCACATGTACAGAAAACAGAATTGCTTTTTCAATAACCATTCCAGAAAGGAAGTGTTTCATTTTCCTGGAAGTGGGTCTCCATTAACCACTTCCATGGGACAAAGGGTCTACTGAGTTTCCTTATGAAAGCCCAAGCCCGGTCCACCTACCTAGGGCAGAACTTGGCAGGAAAAGCAGCAAGACAGGTGGGGGGCTCTGAGCCCACAGCAGTAATGGTGGGGCCCTGGCCTGGCCCCCAACAGGGTTGTTCCTCCCAGTGGCAGGGTGGGTAGTTGGCAGGATGTGACCTCTCCGAGGGTCCTGGAATGACAAGCTAACTCTGGCTGCAGAGGCCAATCAGAAAGCCAGGCAGTCAGAGGACTGCTTCTAGTACCTTCTTGGGGCACAGAGGCCTGTGGAACCATCTTGCACAAGGACAGGTTCCAGCTCTGTGAATTCAATAGTCCTAGGCCTGAAAACGGGATAAATAATTTGGGGGAAAAAGTGCTAATCTATACAATGTGGTTCACAGATCTTGCCCATCCTGCTTAGCAGGCATTTAAATTGAAGATCCAGCCAGGCACAGTAGTACATTCCTATAATCCCAGATCCTGGGAGGCTGAGACAGTAGGATCACAGGTTTCAGGCCAGCCTCAGCAACTTAGTGAGATCCTGTTTCAAAATTAAAAAATAAAAAGGGCTGGGGGTGTAGCTTGGAGGTAGAATGCCCCTGGGTTCAATCCCCAGTACCAAAAGTAAATAAATAAAAGATCCAATTAAAAACTACATATGAGAGACCTTTGAAAACTGAACACTGGCTGGGCATGGTGACGCACGCTTGTAATCCCAGTACTTTGGGAGGCAGAGACTGGAGGATCTGGGTTCGCGGCCAGCCTCAGCTCTCTCTCTCTCTCTACCTAGTGAGGCCCTCCGCAACTTCATGAGACCTGGTTTCAAAGTAAAGTATAAAAAAAATAGGGCCGGGGGTGTAGCGGGGAGGTAGAATGCCCCTGGCTGGTACTGCAAAAAAAAAAAAAAAGAAAAGAAAAGAAAACTGAACACTGTCATGCACAGGTGAGAGAAATCTCTGTTGTCATTGTTATTTGTTATGTTGTCACTGTTATTGTTGCTGTTGTCATTATTTTAGTTGTCTTCATCAAAATCATGATAACTACCAACACGGATAGGGAAACTGAGGTCCAGAAAAAAGTGACTTGCTGAGCAAGGCAGAGCCAGGACTCAATTCAATCTCCCCCTAACCCAAGACCAGTAGATACTCTTTCTGCCTCCACCAAGTTGCTCAATGAAGATGAGAGCAAGCCACCTCCTAGGCCACTAGACCACAGAGACACACACTCAGGCAGCTCGATCTGGTGGTAAATGGAAAAGGTGGCCAGTCCCCAAAGGCAACAGCTCAGGGCTCCTTCCTAGTGTCACCACCATGCCACCCTAAGACTCACAAGGCAAGGCCCATGGAATATTCACCTGGCACAGAGCGAGCTGGAGGGGGCTCAAGGAAGCTGTACCCTTGACAAGCATCCCTCCACATCAGTGGCCCCTTGCTCAAGCCGTCCTTGGTCCGAAGTGACTGGGAACGGGGTGCTAGGGTATGTCATTCATAGTCCAGTGCCTGTGTGCGTGCAAGGCAGCCCGCAGCCTCGCCTGCCATCTCTCCTCATTATAGCCCATTACAGGGAGGTGAAGCAGATTAACCGCAAAACCCCGAGCGGGTCAGCCCTGACGCTCGGATGTGCGCGCCATCCTGAAGGACACTGCTAGGGACGAAGTCCTCAGGGAGTTTGTAACTCAGGTCTCCTCCCTGTCGGACTCCTGTCTCTGTGGGAGCCATTGGGCCCTGCCACGCTGTTGCCCTGGAGGCATCTCCCTCTCTCGTTGGACACATCATGGGGACCCACAGGACTTTCTCTCTTGTCCTGCAGCTTCTGAGTCCACGTCACACTGCCCCTGTGAGACTATGGGCAGAGCTGATCCCTGACTCATACCTCCATCCCCTGAGTGCCCGGCATGGTGCCAGGCCCACGCCCGCACGCAAGAAACATGTTGGCTCAATGAGCGTCCACGCAAGGGCGTGAATGAGCACGCAGTGGACACCCCCCAATGGCGAAGCCCCGCAGCCTCTGCCTGCTCCTTCTGAGCATCCTAAAACTGGAGGAAGTAGGACCCAGATCTTGGGTGTCCATGAGAACGGTGAAATGCAGGGGAGACTGACACTGAATGTGTTAGCAAACACTGGCGTAACGGAAGCACGGGCAGCGTTGTACTGGGAGGCTAGGCTGAGCGCGGAGCTCTGGATCCTCGCCCTCTGCTGTGCACTTGCCGGGCGACCTCAGACAGCTCTGTCCTCTCTCTAGGCCTCTAAAACCTGAGGGAGTCAAAAGCTTGTCTATATTGTCCCTGCTAGGCCTAAAAATACATGATCTTGTTAACAGATCAATTTTCTCCTGGATTCTAAAGGGAAAGGTTGGTCCCTGCCAGAAAGTTTTCCTGATAGAGTCCCCTCTCCTCCTGGGTCAGATGAAATGTGGTTTCTGCCATCTTTGAGAGGGGATTGGAACAGTGGGGAGAGACTGTGATGGAAGCAGACTCTTCTCCCTAAATAAAGCCCAGGCTCTAGAGGGTGGGATCAGCTCTCCCAACACATGCATGTACACGCATGTGCGCATGCACACACACTCACACACACACACACACAAAACCATGCCATTCATGGGGAGACATCATGTGATTTGTAGGAGAAAGGCCAACAACCCCACCACAGTCTACAAGACCAGGACCATCTCTCCAATGTCACTTCCCACCTGGTCCCTGAATCCCGGCCACACTTGGCTCTCTTCCCATTTCCCACTCCTGCCACATTCCTTCTCACCTCAGGACCTTTGCACTTGCTGATCACTCTGCCAGGTGCATTCTCCCGACCTTCACATCTCTTGGTCTTGTTCTGCCCAAACCCCTCAGAGCTCAGTTTAAGTGCATTTCCCATCGTGGCCCCCAGGCTGGCTCAGCCTCCGCTTTAGGCTCTCAGAGGACCTCAGCACCAAGCCCACCTGTAGCCATGACCCTTTCGGTAGTTCTTACATGTGTAATTCTTCCACAAGTTGGTAGTCTCCCCGAGGGCAGGTGCCTTTCTTTCTCACTGATTGGCCTAGTGCCTGGGTCTGTGCCTCACACATAGTAGACACTCGTGTGTTTGTAAAGTTAATGTATGACTTTCTAGGTGGCCTTAAGCAAGTAATTTTGCCTTTCTGGGCCTCAGTTTCACCATCTGAAAAGGAAGTGGCTGAATGGTCTGTAAAAGCCTTCATAGGCACTGCTCAGAGAGAGCCAGATGGTCATAAGACGGTAGCCCTGGGGGCCTTGCTCACTCCTCAGTACCCAGGACCTCCAGAACCTGCCTCTCTGTAGAGCTTGCACACATTAGCTGCATTGTTTTGAATGGCTCTTTAGGGAAACTTCAGAAGCATTATCTAATTAGCATTTAGAGGAAGTTCAGAAAGGCCAGTGCTTATCACCAGTAGCAGCTAGGAAAGTGCGGGGAGGTTACTGCTCACGGGGTCTCTCTGACTTGCCTACTTGGGCACTCTCAGCAAGCTGGAACCATGTCTGGGCTGCCCGTGCTTGCAAGGGAGCCAGTTGAGGGCCTGGCACCAAAGGGACATCAGGAAATGTCCCAAATTGAATCTAGCACTTGAGAGACCTTATTCAGGCCCTGAGAGCCTCTTACTGGAGGGCTTTCTGGTCCCTTCTCTACAGCCACAGGCACTAACTGTCCTCTGTCTGGGGACAGCCGGCCACTGCCCAGCCAGGGTGGTCCTCCTGCTTCCTCCCCTCTCCCCCGATATCCAGGTAAGAGTTTGTCCAATGAGACACCTCTTCACTTCTAGTCTCTCCGATTCAGTCTATAAAAGCATGACCAGGCGACCTGGAAAGAGGCTGAAATGGGGTACATGCTGGAACCATCGTAACGCTGTTAATGGCTGGTGAGCTCCCAGGCCAGAGTGTGGTTATATATTTTGACCACCACCCTGACTGACAGGATAATGACCCAAGACCACCTCAAGTGGCTCAGAAAGTCTGTCCAAAGAGCCCAGAAAGGACACCATTCAGCGCCGTGGCTGGCCAGAGACAGGCATCAGGGCAAGAAGCCTCCGAGCCACAAACATCCTCCTGACCTCGTGGGACATTGGGACTAGTCAAGTTTGGCCAAGAACAATGAAAAGCCCACTCTGGGCAGAGTAGCTGGGCTCTCACCCACATCCACCATGTGCCTCTGCTTCAGGAGAGTAACCAGGCCCACACCGCGCTGGCACGCGGGGCCAGGACTCGTTACGGGTCGTACCTGCTCGGGCTTGATGGGCTCCGTGGTGGTGAAGATGTCCGAATAGTGCTGCCTCTCGAACACGCGGTCCAGCACCTCCAGCTGCTGCTGCGTGAACAGGTCTCCCCGCATCTGCTTCCGGAGGAAATCTCTGCCCGGAAGTGAGTGACCGTTTGGCACTGGAGACTCCTGAATACCTTTGAGGACCACGAGAGATGAAGGGTTGGTGGAGGTTACACAAGTTGCTAAAGAAAGGTAGGCCACTGGCTCCCTCCCTGTCAAGAGAGGGGTCCAGGTAAGGGGCTGCTGGTGACTGCAGAGCCAGCCTCCCTTAGTCATATGCCAGGTACTGCACAAAACCTTTTTTATATGTGGCATCTCATCTAATCCTCACAGTGACCCCCAATGTATGTGCTATGGCTTGAATTTGTCCCCCAAAGGGTCATGTGTTGGAAGCTTAGTCCTTAGTGTGATAGTATAGAAGTGGTGGGACCTTTAAGAGGTCACAGACTGGCCCCTCCCTTCTCTCTGGCTCCCTGGCTGGTGATGTTATGTGATCTCTCCCCACTGTGTACGTGTGCTCTCACCATTGTAGTGCCATCCACCAAAGGCCTTCACCGGAGCAGAGCCAATGCCAGCACCATGCCCTTGCAATTCCAGAACCATAAGCTAAATAAACCTTTTTTCTTTATAAAGTAACCTGGCCTCAGATATTTCATGATAGTAAGAGAGAACAGACTAATACAGTCTGATATTATTTCCCCCCATTTTTCAGGTGGGAAAATGGAGACCTACAGAGATTAATTTGCCTGAGGATTAGAGCTCAGGCTGACTCAGAGGTCACCTGGTGCTACTGCCCTTCCTATACCGAAGACCCTCCTTGGAGATATGGATTTTCCCAGAGCTGATATCCTCACCCTGGACATTTGCCACCACATCATGTGACCAGTCAATAAAACACTGAGCTGGGAAGGCTGTAGGGAAACAGACACTCATACATTTCTGGTGGGAATAGTCACACACCTGTGCTAGACAATTTGACAAAAGCTATCAAAATCACAAGTGCACATTCCCTTTGAGAGAGTGATTGCACCTCTGGGAATTTATTTTATAGCAAGACTTACACATAGGAAAGTGATATGCATACAAGGTTCCTAGAGCAAAAGACTGGAAACAACCAAAGTTTATTGGTAGGGATTGATTAAACAAGCTATGACAGTTTTACATAATGGGATACTGTATAGCAGCAAAAAGAAAAGAGAACTCCCTCTGTGAATTGGTGAATTGGTATGAAAAGATCTTCAAGATATGTTCTTATGTAAGAAATAAGCAAGGTGCAGCACAGCTTATGTAATATAGATTTTGTGTAAAAAAGGAAGAAAGATTTACATTATATTTATATTATTCATATATTTATATTACATAGAATCTTATTTTCTATTATATAAAATATTATTTTATTTATAAATATTATATATAGGTGTGAATGATGTATTAGAAACATTTATAGTGGGAACCATTCAGGGAGATAGGAACTGAGTGGAGAGGAGGGCAAAGAGACTTTCCATAGCATGCTTTTCTGTTTGGCTTTGTGTTGTTTCAGAATGTTAAATGCCTCGCCTATTCAGAAACAGAAGTTTTAAAAAGTATGCAATTAAATTCTCTGCGTGATTCCTAGTGTTAGCTCTTCACACCATAAGTTTCTCATGATGATGCTTGTATTTCAAAGAAAATATCATGAATTATCATTAAAAAAGCAAATGGGATGAAATATCTTTTGTGAATCTTGGACTTGACCTGTTCAAAATGAAAGCAAACATGGAGGGCAAAAGTTCCCTGGGAGGAAATGGCCCAGGGACATATAATTCCCAGGTCTCTCTAGGACCATGTCACCCTGCAGGACTGACGGAGGCCCTGTGGAACCCAGGCCAGAGCAGGACATCTGCCTATGCTGTTGGGAAGCCATGGGGACACCAGCGTGCATGAGCTCTTTACTGAAAGGCGGCCTGGCATGGGCCTTACCCAGCCCCTCCCCCGCCAGCACACTGCCACCTGAGGCTCCATCCATCACAGCCAGCCCCCACCCAAGGAGCTCAGAGGCCAGAGCACCACATCACTGAGCCTCGGCCAAAAGTCAGTGCTTCTTCAACTGCCTGCTGGGCAGGCATCTGACATCTGAACAAAGACACCAGCTTTGAGTGTTTATATGAGTACTGGCCTTCAGAGTCCCTATGGAGGCCAGCAGGCTCAGAGCACCAAGCATCCTGTACAGGAAGGGCCTCCAGAGGTGGCTCACAAACCCCCTGAGAAAATGGTCCCATGCCAATTTTTTGTTCTGCAGTCCTGGGGATGGAACTCAGGGCCTCATGCATACTAAGCACATGCTCTTCTACAGAGCTGTATGTCCAGCCTCCCACATCACTTTTTGTGTGTGTGTGTGGTACTGGGGATTGAACTCAGGGGCATTCTACCTCAAAGCTACATCCCCAGCCCTATTTTTTTAATTCTTTATTTTGAAACAGGGTCTCAATAAGTTGCGGAGAGCCTCATAAAGTAGCTGAGGCTGGCCACGAACCCGGATCCTCCAGTCTCAGCCTCCCAAGTACTGGGATTACAAGCATGCGCCACCAGGCCCGGCCCCTCATCACTTTTGACCCAAGAGGATGTCATAGGCTGAGCCACAACCTGAATGACCAGAGACCACCCCCACCCCCACATGTGGGCCAAGCAGAAGCTGGTTGCTTTGATTAATGTCCCCAGCATAAAACGCAAGTCCCTCTTCTGGCAGCCTGTGACACCGGCCTTCCACAAGACAGGTGCCTGCTCCTGCCCACTGGACATCATCCCCAGAGTCCCTTCTTCCATCATAGCCCATCCGTGGAGATCATCCCCATGGGGTCAGCAAGACTAACAGGATGTGGGAGCTCAGCCCAGGTTGTCACCTAGCAATGCTCTTCCCCGAATTGGTCAACACCCGCCAAATGGCACTATTCTCAAAGGTCCTATGTACCTATGCACATACATGTGTATACACACACACACACACACACACACACACACACACCCAGGAAGAGGATCCACCTGCTTCTCCCCAGCAATTGCTCCACCCAGTCATCCTGGTTCCAATGACTGCTGGCCAAAGTTTGACCTCAACCTCAGGCCCCAGAGCAAACTTTCTCCTTGCCAGAGAGACCACATCCATTTTCCAGGGACTTCTCCCTGTCTGCCTACTTCAGTTAAACCCCCAGCATGCACTCATTAATTCATTCTTCCCTCAGCCGGGCTTAGTGAGTGCTGATGTGGGTGATAGAGCAACAGGCAGAAGCTGAGGCAGCCCTTGTCCTCATGGAGCCATGTCCAGCAGAGGAGGCAAATGTTAACTGAGAAACAGGCCAGCACAGGTGCAGGTATCAACCAAGATAAGTATCTGACAAAAGGTGCATAGGGCTATGAGGGCAGGGACAGGCAGACCTGCCTCTGGATGCCGCCCACATAGGTGCATGGTGAATATGAGCCATGCAGACTATACGCTCAGAGGCAGCTACTAAAATGAATCCCCAAATCATCGCCCGCTCCAGGGCAGGTCTGAACCCACAGGCCTCCAACATAAGCTTCCGAAGCATTTCTCTGCTGCCCTGCAAGGCGCTGACTTAATTGGAGAATGTGGACTTGGAAGCAGGCTACAGAAATGCTCGGACCCATTTTATCCCAGGGAGAAAAATCTCAACTCACAATGCGAATGGGATGCTTAAATATATGGATAGACACAGGCGAAAGTACAAAGGTATACAGGGGGCATGGTATCTTTAAATCTTTTTTTTTCTACTCCAAATCAAATAATATGTAATAGACCCAGTGCTGGGCTTAGTCAACCATGGCTCGTAGAATTAACATTCTGGAAGCTAGCTTCAGGGGAGCAAGGGGCAGGAAGCCCCGTCTCGGGGAGCAAAGAAATGCTGGCTTTAAATTTCAGGTTAAACCAATGTTATTCACAACCCGGCTTTGAAGCTAAAAGCTTTACACAATCAGGTCTGGTCACGCAAAGAGGGAGGAAGCAAAATAGCCTCAGATTCCCATCTGTCAAGAGAAAGCTGTCTCTTGTGTGTCTTAAAAGATCATAAACCTATTGCGTTTTCTTCGGAGCACAGAAGATTTCAGGGCTTTTGCATTTTTCTTGAAGGGTTCTGGCTTGTTTCTTTAAAAAATCATCATGCACTTTCTGTCTACAGATGCTCACTGGGAGGAAAAAGATAAAAACAAACAGGAATCTCCAAAATCCCTCTGGCATCGTGGCCTTTGGAATGCAAGATCAGCTGGAAGCTGAGGAGCCCCAGGAAAGGAGGCTAGAGCCACTGAGTCAGCCTCCAGTGTTTCTCAAAATCCCGTTTCAAAAAAAAAAAAACCTGGGCCAAAGCCAGAGGCCTTACAGAACCTCCTGCATCCACCTAGCTTCTCCTCAGAATAGCAGGGCAGTGGCAGGGCCCAGCAGGAAAAGGGCTGGGAGCCAGCAGACCTGAGTTCTACCCCCAACTCTGCTCTTACTTGCTCTGTGAGCCTGGGCAAGTTCCTCTCCCTCTCTGGGCCTCAGAGGCCCCATGGGTAAACTAAGGAAGCTAAGTGAGTCATTTCTAACCCTTTTTTCCTTCTAAATCAACCTAGATTTTGTCTACTAGAAAAATATTACATGAACATTAACTTATTTTCACATTTTAGTTGCTTGGGCAGTCTTCATAGGTGACCCCCTGCCATGCACTTACCAATATCCATTCCACCCCTAAATGATTGCCTACGCCAACCAAGACATCCCATTCTCTTTACCAATATTTGGTTTAGGAATGGACACGTATGTGACAAAAGGACTGACTGTTGGGACGGGGGGGGGGTGTCTCTAAAAGAGTCAGACAAGAAGAAGTCTGTTTTTCACTGGTACATTCACTTGGAAGCTTTTTGATGATGACTCCCAGATCCCTTCTCTGTGTTTATGCACTACAACACCCCACCCTTGCCCCAGAGGCCAAGGACCTCCGCCAGGTCAGTTCACTGCTTCCTACCACAGCCCTGGCACCCACTGTGCTCCCAGATCTGCCACCCACAGTGAGGTTGGAGGACAGAGCCAGGTCCTGGAGGGTCATCTCCCCCAGGATTCCAGAGCCCAGGTGACTGCGAAGATACACCGGGGTTATTTCCAGCTTGGGTCAGGTGTGCCCAGGGAGCTTGGTGTTGGTCTCCTCAGGTGGCTGCAGTGGCTAATTTTAAAAGCAATCCATATAAAGCACAGACCAACCCAAATTGGACCACACTAAGTTGCACCTTTAAGAAATTGTTTCAAGCAGGGTGTGGTGGTGCACTTGGGAGGCTGAGACAGGAGGATCGCAGGTTCGCAGCCACCCTCAGCTACTTAGTGAGGCCCTCCGCAACTTAGTGAGACCCTGTTTCAAAAATAAAGAAAAAAATAGGGCTGGAGGTGTAGCTTGGAGGTAGAATACCCCTGGGTTCAATCCCCAGTACCGCAAAAAGAAAAAAAAGTAAGAAATTGTTTCAGACACAAGTTTTAGGAATTGCTGAGGGTAAGTGGTAGCTCTGGAATTTCTCCATGGGAGGAACTGGGTATGGCCATAGGTTATAAAAGGGGGAAGGAGTCAAGGGACTTGCTCTAGGGGTACCTTAGCAAAATTCCCTGCATAAGATAGAGTGGGACTGGGGATGTAGCTCAGTGGTACAGAGCTTACCTAGAGAGTGCAAGGCCCTGGGTTCAAATCCCAGCACCACAAAAAAAAAAATCAAGAGAATATCATACACACACACACACACACACACACACACACACACACACACACACGATTGGGAGAGCACCATCTTTCCCTTCTAAAGAATGAAAGAATGAAGGGGGGACTAACAGAGACAATGGGGACCCAAGGCTCTCCAAGCCCCGGATCTCACCCTGGATGGAGCGCTACTCAGTGCCAGACACTGAGTCATTATTTTTACATCCTTTCATTTCGTTGATCCTCAGGGCATCTGTGTGATATATGCATGTATGTATTCTTATCCCATTTTTCAGATGAGGAAACCAAGGCTCAGTGAGTTTGACTCACTGAGGTCACTCAGCCCAATACACCTAGGTCTCCTGTCTGCAGATCCAGTGCTCAGTACATTCCTCTCTGCTCTTCATGCCAGCTACCAGGACTAAAGCCCTCAGTTTCCTAGTCTGTAGGCTGGGGACATGGTATACAGGACAACCCACGGGGCTCTTGTAAGAATTAATTGAGATCATCTTAGTGACACACTTATCATGGTACCTGGCACAATATTAGCTGACATCATCATTTTTATCTGGAAATTTCTTCCAAGACTCCCCTAGGACAAAGCCCAAGCCCCCAGGCCTCCATGATCTGCCCCATCAGATAGGGTCACCCCTCTGTTCACCCCACAATACCATCCCAGAAGGCTGCTTGTTGGTCCTCCAGTGTTCCTTCACATTGTTCCCCCATGCCACTGTTCATTCTGTTCCCTCTGTTGGCATGCCCTTCACCCCTGTCCATCAAGGCTCAATTGAAAATCTGCCCCTCTGGGAAGCCTGCCTCCAGGTCCAAGGCAGAATGAATCTCCCTTTCAGTGATCCCAGAGGAGGAGAGAGTGAAACGACCAGGGTTTATGGTCTACCTACTTTTTTTTTTTTTTTTTTGCGGTACCGGGGATTGAACCCAGGGGCGTTCTACCTCCACGCTACACCCCTGGCCCTATTTTTTATACTTTATTTTGAAACCGGGTCTCACGAAGTTGTGGAAGCCTCACTAAGTAGAGAGAGAGAGAGAGACAGGGAGAGAGAGAGCTGAGGCTGGTTGCGAACCCGGATCCTCCAGTCTCTGCCTCCCAAAGTACTGGGATTACAAGTGTGCACCACCACGCCCAGCCTGGTCTACCTACTTCTAAGATTTGAAGCAGCTCATAAAATTTGGAACCAGCAAGGATGAAAAATGACCAAAACTCAGTCGAGCTCTAAGCTTCAAGCGTACATACCAAAAGGAAAATGCAGAGTCATATGTTGCTCAGATTAAGAGAATGGAAAGTGATGCTAGTTCTTCTATTTGAACTGCTTCGAAACTTCTGGCCTCTGCATGGTCCTGCTTGGGGAGCTTAGGGTGAGCCAGAGATGACTAAGAAGGAGGGGACCTAGAAGAGGGGCCATGTGAGCCAGGCCTGGTTGAACATGGACAGGTGCCGAGTGAGGTGAGAGCATTGGATGTAGGCACAGGCAACCAGATCCAGTTGGCACACATTTCTAGGGCATCTCTTGTGAGCCAGGCCCCTTGCTTAGGACCAGGGTGGCAGGGCTGGGAATGTCCTGCGGCAGCCCAAAACTAAAATCAATGTTCCGGGTGATGTTATAAATCCCGTCCTGAACGAGAGCCAGACTGAGAAAAATCAAAGTGTCAAGGAGGAAAATTCCATTGGAACTACCATTATTCAGCCATTAGTTTCACTCAATCTTTCTTCTCAGAGAAGGAAAACAGAATTGTAAAATTGCCAAATAGGTTCAGGTTTGACTCGCATGAATCTGATTGTGCCGTGTGTTACCCAATGAGTCACAGGCTACTGGTGAGGGGCTGATCCTAAGGGACTGGTGACTGCACACTCGGGGATGGAAAAGGTAAAGCCAGGCAGCAGATCCGAGGCTGTGGGCCCAGGGCATGAGGCTCTGATTCCTCCATGCCGCACAGAGCCATTTGTTCCTGAGCAAGGTGCTGGGTGTCTGGCCCTTGGTGCCACAGCTTAGAGGGGCTCAAATCTGAGCTCCTGCCCTGGGTGGAGAACACAGAAGAGTGAATAATCACAATGTAGTGCTGGGAGTAAGGGCTAAGAAGCAGAGATGGCCCCAGAGCCAAAGGGTAGCCAAACTGAGCCAAAGGGTAGCCAAACCATACTCAGAGCTCACTCTGTGAGGACTGTTCTAAGCACCTGACCTATTGAATCCTTATGAAAGCCCTATGATGCCAAGTCTCTTCTTGCCCCTTCCCAATTTACAGATGAGGAAACTGAGGCTCAGAGAGGTTAAATAACTTGCCCCAGGTCACACAGCTAAGTGAAGGAGCTGGGAACCCAAGCAGTCTGATTCCAGAATCTGCTCTTAACCCTTATACTAACCATGCCCCTTAACCCAGACCTGGGCAGGGGTGGTTCAGAAAGGCTCCCTGAAGAAGATGTGGTCCGAATCTTAAGGATGAGTAGGAAGAAGTGAGCCAAAGAAAGGGGCACAGAAGAGGAAGCGCATTCCAATCAGAGGGCACCAAATATGCAAAGCCTGGAGGCTCTGGAGACCCAGTGCTATGATTCAGCATGACTTGAATGCAGGAGGTAGGGGTCAGGGAGAGGAGCAAAGTGTGCAAGGCTCTCCTCTCTGTCTAGCTCCTCATCACCATTATTCATTATCCAGAACCCAATATACACTCTGATGTACAAATAGTGCAAATACATTGTTGAAACTCTCATGGTGTTGGTGTGAAGAGATGGGATTGCTTTGTGCATAAAAAGACTCAAGATGATCTCAAAGGATAGGCAGATATGAAGTGATACCTTGTGCGTTACCAAGGGACAAGTCTGTTCTCTATGATCCACACTGTCCAAGTTCATTACCTCCTCCTGTGGTACCTAATTATTCCACCTTACAGAGAGATTTGCACACTCATTAGGAGGGATGTGAACCACCGTAGTGAAAATATTCCAAAGCAAATGAAATATTACTAGGAGTGACAGGGTGATTCGTGTCTGGGAATCGTGCTTTTAAATGAGATCAAAGAATGCTAAAGGCTTTGTTTTAATTATACCTGGAAGGACTTTCCCACACATCCCTTTTTCAGCTTTTGCGCACACAGCAGTGTCTCCCATCCCCGCGGTGCAGAAATAAATAAATAATAAAAGGGCTTAAAAATCATATTTACTCTGATATCTTTGCATTACCCCATTTGAGTTTTGAAATTACTGTCTTTATTTTTTTCCTCTCAAGAACGACATAACTAAAAAGAAGGCTCATATTCTGAAGTGTATCTATCTGATCATTGCACAAATGTTTTCAGGAGAAATCACTATATTTCTCCAAGATGGGTATGGGTTTTGTCATAGATCAACGTGAGGGAAAGGAAAAAAAGATAAATCATCAGAGATCCAAAAATACTTTTCATTTGGAGAAGATATCAGGCCATTTCGATGGGGCTGATGGAGTCCCCATTCTGTCTCCATTACTTGCAGCAGGCAGCCCCAGCCAGGAGCCAACTGCTGAGATTATATTCCCCATAAGATGGTCCCCGATATATATATATATGATCTTCAACCTCTATTGATTGACCAATTTCACAAGCAAAGACTGGTGAAATGAAGCTGAAATGAACATCATGCTTTAACTCATTGAACCTATCAGGCCTGAGTTAATCTCACTGTCCACTGTCTCTGATAGAATTCAATTGATCAATCATGTTTCGGTGATGGTACCATTTCACTGGCTTATTGCTTCTTCATTTCAGAGCTTGACCTGTTAGATATACTCGGACTGGCTCGACTTCTCTTGGATACACAGAGATCAGCCTCTGCCTGCCAACGTGTGTCATCTCCTGTCCCAGCTGAAAAGAACTCAAGAGGCTTTTGTGAATATCCGTGGTGTGTTTTCCAACAAACACGCACACATGAGGGGTGGATGTATGCTGGGGAGGACTTGAGTTAGCACAAATGGCAAAAGGGGCTCTTCATTCTACGTAGAAGCACTGTTATTTCACATTTATACAGTTAAGTTGACTTATTTGGGCTCTGTACTCATTGGGGCCTATTCCCGTATTACACTGGCAAGTGTGTATGCCGAGTCAGGGAAAGGCACATCAGAAAATAATAATAACCACAACAACAATAATAATCTCCACCTCTCATGCACATATTTATATATTCATGCTGAATGTGAATACATTCACCTGCTTATCTGAGTCTCATGATAACCTCAGGTGATGGGCAAGAGATTATGGCTCCCATATTATAGATGAGAAAATAGGTTCCGAGAGGTGAAAGTAGCTTTCCCAGGTCACACAGCACAGTTGTCTGGTAAAGCTGAGAGCCTGGGGTCTCAATTCCTCAGTGTCTCTTATCCCATGGAAGCCACCCTTTGGGCCATTTCAGAACTGCCCAGCCATTTTAGGCAAATCATTTTGTCCCTGGCTATTTAGACGAAAGAAACATCTTCAAAATTCAATTCATATGGTTGTAGAGCTTACGACGGATTCCAAGAGCATCTGCAGCTTCTTGCACAGCTTGGAAACTGGGACCCAGAGGGCAACAAGCAGTTGTCTAAAGTCACCTAGACAACTAGACAGCCTAACAGGGGCTCAAGCCTGGATCCTGCACCCTCAGCTCAGGACCCCACCCCCACCCCTGTCTCTCAGAGTCTCCCTAATTTATGTCAAACCAATGAACTCCTATCAACAGAAAGAACTTCATTCTCCACTGTCTGCGTGGCCCACTGCGCTGCTGTGGTTCCTCTGTGGCGTTTAATTTAATTTTCCCAATTCCAAGCCAAGACTGTGCTTTGGGAAATCAGGGGAAAGCGGCCCACCGGCTGGCTGCCTGGGAGAGGAGGCTCTTGGAGGCACAATGCTGAGCCCAGCGTGAGGGTCTCTGGAGGAGGCCAAGGCAATGACAGTTTGCAAATAAGCCTTCCCTCTGCTCAGAGCTGGTGGGGTCTGCAAACATGCTAGCAGACTTTGCTCTGGCCGCAGGGAGCTGGGAAGAAGCCATAAATAAAGCAGGCTCCTCTGGGAGGAGCCATTGCTGAAGCCAGACACCAGGCTGGAGATTAGGGGCTGGGGGGGCACTGCCTCCTTTCCTCACAAAATGACAGCCCACCTTCCAGCAGCCTCAATCCCCCATCCCAGATTTCCCAGTCTGTTTCAAACAACCAGCCCCTGGTCCGATCATATGGATACTTTCACATTTCAATCCAGGCACAGGGGAGAGAACTTCGTGGCCAGTCTGGCCACAGCATGGAGACCCCACTGGAGGGAGAGGAGACAGAGGCCCGAGGGATGAGGACTGTGCACTCAGGAGAGAGCTTGTGGCAGGAATGGCTTCCAAGAGAGGTGAGCAGGTACAGGGGGTGGTCAGGAAGGACCGTCCACTGGAGTCAGTGGCTCTCCGGAGGCAGGGGACAAAGGTACCTCTGAAGGTCCTGGCTAGAGGTTCTGGGCCGCTATCCACTGATACCCAGCTCGAGCAGCAGAATCAACAATCTCTCGTAGCTCACAAGGCTGTCGGGATCGGCGCTCCCCCTGCCGCCCCACCTCTGCGCCCCGCTTCCTCCCACTCTCCCCTCATTTGTCCTGCTTTGCCACCTTATGGTCCCTCGGTCCCACACACCTGCTGGGCCTCTGAACCCCCTCCCCCAGATATTTGGCTCACTCCTCCCTGTCTTAGGGCCTCTGCTCAAATGTCATCTCCATCTCATTGTTATGCCCAACCCCAAAACACAGCGCGCGCCCCAGACAGGGCTGCACTCCCCATCTCCTGGCTCCATCAGCCTCCAGAGCGCTTACCTACGCACTCTTCATTTTCCTATTTACTTATTCTCTCTTCCCTCAATGGGATGCCACTCATGTAGACAGACATTTTTTTCTGTCTTGTTCATTACTGTGTCCTCAGCACCTAGAACACCTGGTACTCAGCAGATGCATAATAAATACTTGTAGAATGAATGGACAAAAGTAGGAATTTCATTGAAAGAAAAAACCCAACAGGTACAAAGATGACAGCTGCCCTGAGCAACCTCCTGAAGGGAAACAGTGGCCACTCCTTCCCTGGGCACCTGATGCTCACCTTCCAGGCCTGGCTTAGGCTCCCGAGACAAAGCTTCCTATGGGAAAACCAAGGGAGCTGCCAGGCCTTGCCCACCACTGAAACCATGTGCCCAGCGCCAGGTCAGGAGCCAGTGCACGCCTATAATCCTAGTACTTGAGAAGCTAAGGCAGGAGGATCACAGGTTCGAGGCCAGCTTCAGCAACTTAGCAAGACCCTGTTTCAAAATTTAAAAGGAGCCAGTCATGGTGGTGCACGCTTGTAATCCCAGTACTTGGGAGGCTGAGATTGGAGGATCCAGGTTCGTGGCCAGCCTCAGCTACTTAGTGAGGCCCTCCACAACTTAGTGAGACCCTGTTTCAAAATAAAAAACAAAAAAATAGGGCTGAGGGTGTAGCTCGGAGGTAAAATGTCCCTGGGTTCAATCCCCAGTACCGCAAAAAAAAAAAAAAACACTAAAAGGGTGAAGGGAGACTGGGGATGTAGCTTAGAAGTAGAATGCCCCAGGGTTCAATTCCTAGTAACAAAAATAAAGGATGAGATGTATAAAGAGGAGCACCTGGCTAAGCTGAATCCCTTGGTTCAAACTGCATTTATCTTTTGTTTTGTTTTTACCAATATGAATGTGGTTTAACTTATTTGCATTTATCTTTTGCACCCTTCTGACCCCTTTTGCCTCCTTCTGACCCCAAGGATACCCCTGTGAGAGAACCCAGTTGTCAGGCCTCAGGGAGCCGGGCCTGTGTCTGGGAGCAAGGCCTGGAGATGGAGGTATGGTCCAGGCATGGGAAGGTACCCTTGGGAAGCCCCAAGCAGCAGACAATGGGAGCCTAGAGACAGGGAGAGGGAGGGAGGTCAGGGAAGGGTTCCTGGAGGAAGCAGTGACATGTGAGCCAGGATTTGCATTTGGGGGCCTCATGGAGGAGGCAGAGGAGATCCCCACAGGGATCAGATATTAGTGGGGCTGGGCTCACTCACTGAGGCCCCCTGGGAGCATCATAGCACCCACGCAGTAGGTCATGTAGCTTTCAGAGCCCACATATACATCAGGCCATGTCTTAGGTCTCCCCACCAAAGGTCTTGCACAAAGTAGGTGCAAATATATGCAGCTGTTGTCTTTTAACAGACTCAAAACTTCCCAAAGGAAGGTACCCTAGAGAGAGACCCATCTGTTCCTGTGGTTCTCAACAAGAGCAATCAGATCAGAGAAGATGTATGAAATCTGTGAGTTATTACTGTTATTGGGGAAGAGTTAGGGCTTTAAGAGGAAAGGACCAGGGATGCTACCCAGCACAGTCCAGCGCCGTGGCGAACAGCCCCGCACCCACACATCTTTGACATGAGCCATCATACATGCAGGTTGGTGAAAACTCTGGATAAATACTTGAGCCACGAACCTAACTCTGTTTTACTATGTCCACAAAAACTTGGTGTTTTAATTTATACTGACTTTTCCAGGAATACAACTACCATATAAATTGAGGGAAGATTACACTTCACTTTGGCTGGCATTTTATCAGGACATGTTCATAATTTCAGAAAACCAGTTTGCTGGTGGCAACACCACCAGAGGTGTTTATATTGCCAAAAAACACAGCTGTCCACATTTGTAGCTGCTGAATTCATGGTGATTCAGCACATAAATGCAAGCAACTAACTACTTTATTATGTCTTCTGGTATAGTCACACCTGAGTATTTACATAATGAAATACATCATTTTATTATGATTTTATTTTTCCTTCCCCTTTTTGTTACAGTTGGGCATTATATTGATTTTTTAAATTATGTGTGTAGGCAGGATATATTTTCTCTAAATTTCATTTTAGGATAGGAAAGGAAGCACTAGGAAATAGTTGTTTTTAAAGAGGGAATATTGGATTTTTTAAAGGATTTTTTTTTTTGGCTTGCAGGGGGTTGTTTTGTGATGCTTAGGGATCAAACCCAGAGCTTCTCACATGCTAGGCAAGGGCTCCACTGAGCCACATCCCCAGCCCTTGGGTTGACAGCATTTAAAATCACTCTATATGAGAATATACCAACGTCAATCTCAGTACTCTATATTGGGAAGGGGGGGATGGGGAGGCAGGGAGGGCACCAAGTGCTGTGTGCATGTATGTCACTGTCAACAGATTTTAATTATGATGTGAGATTATTATGCACCAATAAAGCACATTTAAAAATAAAAAATAAAGAATGAAAAATAAAAATAAATAAATAAAATCACTATATATGGCTGAGGGTGTAGCTCAATGGTAAAGTGCTTGCCTAGCATGCGCAAGGCTTGGGGTTAGACCCCCAGCACCACAAATTCAAAAAAAGAAAGAAAGAAAAAGAAGACCATAAAATCACTATGTATGATTTCCAAGTATTCTCCAGTTCTGCCACTTAGAACTATCCCAGATTAGGAATCATCTTCCTAATATGTCTGGCTGAAAAGGGGCTATCTCCTGGGAAAGAGTTTCCCAGACCCCCTTCTGAGAAACAGAAAGCCCCCCAAACAACTGTAAGATAAATGTATTTCCTTGACCAAGGATGGTAAGAACTTGTTCCTAGTAAACAAGATCTGTTCCCCCACCCTACCTTTTTTAGAAAACCATTTCCCAAATACTAGATTCATCTAGGACTAAGCCAAGAACGGATCCCAGTTCCTGCAGCAACTTTTCCTTCCTGCCAGAGCCTTCTCTCAGCTGTCAGTATGCAGGTAAAGAGGAAAAGGCCAGGGGGAGAAAAGACACCTTTAAAAATCAATGCAGCTGGACATGGTGGCACACACTTGTAATACTAGTACTTGGGAGGCTGAGACAGGAGGATCGCAGGTTCAAGGACAGCCTCAGCAAGTAGTGAGACTCTCATCAACCTGGTGAGACCCTGTTTCAAAATAAAAATTTTAAAAAGGGCTGGGGGTTTAGCTCAGAGGTAGAATGCTCCTGGGTTTGATCCCCAGTACCACAAAAAAAAAAAATCAGTGCACCAGCCAGACGCAGTGGCACATGTCTGTAATCCCAGTACTTGGGAGGCTGAGACAGGAGGATCACAGGTTAGAGGCCAGCCTCAGTAATTTAGCAAGATCCTGTTTCAAAATGTAAAACAAAATGAAGGGGTTAGGGGTGTAGCTCAGAGGTAGGATGCCCCTTGGTTCAATCCCCAGTGCCAAAAAAAAAAAAAAATCAGTGCACCTGCTGCCCTGCAAACATGCCCAGTAAGTTTCGGAGCTCCGTGAGCAAGGGAGGTGGTGACTTGTGAGAGCAGGGGAAGGGGGGAGTGGTATATGCTACCTCTGCCAACTAGCAGAGTGGTTCAGTGAACAGGTTCTGCAAACAGACTGCTTGCGGTTGAATCCCAACCTTCAGCATACTGGCTCTGTGACCCTGGCCTGGTTATTTAACCACTCAGCTTTTCCATCTGCAAAAGGCAAAGTCATAGTACCCACGCCTCTTAAAGCTGCTGTGCGCACAGTACCCGTCACATCATGAGTGCCGCGACCTCAGTCAGCCTCAGAAAGCTGAGGAGGAAGAGCAGGGTTTTCCATTGGTCACACTACAAGACCAGAGAGCACTGAGCTGGGAGCAGAGACCTGGGTCCTGGCTTCAGCTTCCTCGTTGACCCTCACACTCACCTAGCCCTCCAAGACCATCAGTTTCAACTCCTTGTTTTATAGACCTTGATACTAAGGCCCAGAGCAGGGAAGAGAATGGACAAGCCTCACACAGCAAACTTGTGTTGGATTCCCAGTCTAGACCCCTTCCATAGCATGGTGCTGTTTCTCAAACATACTGTGCATCAGTTTGCACATCTACAAATGGGAGTGGTTGTCGTGGGATGGCACCAGGAGCCACTGAGTACAATGACAAAGGGGAAAGACCTCAGCACACCCCTATTAAAGTCTTTGCCAACTCAAGGAATTCTGGCCAATAGTTAGCATGTGGTGGACCTGGCATATTTACCACATGCATCGTGTTATCAGTCCTCATTGGCCAGGAAGTTCAGCAGGGGCCTGTTATACCAAAGTACCTAACACATGGTTGGTTCTCCATTGATGCCGGTTGAGTGAGTGAGTGACAGACCTGAAAACAGAACTGGAAAAGGATAAAAACGAGGAAAGGAGAATTCTAGTGTCTGTAACCAGAGGGAAAACAAGAGTGCAAAGAAGAAAGAAGTCCACACCCACGCTCACTCCTTCCACATCTGTGCCAGGCTCGTGCTGGGACCTGTGGACTCCTGGGATGAATGGAAGATAGCCCTTGGTCAGTATGGGTGGGGGGAGAGGATGTAGCAGGTGTAGGGGCTCAGAGGCGGCCCTCCCGAGGTGGAGCTTCTCTGCGGAGGTAAGGAGGGAGATGCCACAGCACAGAGCCTGGGATGCAGAGGAGACAGAGGTGGGAGGAAGGCATCTCTCTGGGGCCCAAATGCTGGGGCTGAAATCCCTTCCCCAACTCCCCAAGCCACAGCATTCAAAGAAGGTGTGCCCTTTGCTAATTTCCCGTGGTGCAAGATATTAAAGTCGCTATCAGGGCACTACCCGGCAAGACCGGAACCCACCTGACTGGGGCGGGGGAGGGAAGACGAGGTCGCAGGCAAGGCCAGAAGTAGCTAATCCGACGCGCAAGCAAGGAATTGAACGAATTCCCCTCCCAGTTCTGCACTGTGTGACAGCCCTCCATCCCAGCACCTCGTCCGAGGCGGCGGGCGGCCCTCTCCTCCGCACACGGGCTCGGTCCCCAGCCCCCGCCCCGGCGCCCCTCGCCTCCGCGCATCATCTGCTCGGCTGCCCAGCTCCCGGCTGCCGCCGCGCCCGCGCCCCCCGGGGCCCCGGAAAGCTGGCATCCGTTGTTACCATAACAAACTCAATTGTTCTCAGCAGGGCCCCGGCAAATAAAGTCATTCATTACGGGCCGCTCCCGGCCGCCGTGGGCTGCGCGGCAATCAGCGGGCCGCGCGCTGCCCCCTCGCGGGCCGAGACACGCGCCAGCGCCATTACCTGCCGGGCCGGCCCGCGGCGCCACGGCCGCCACGCTGCGCCCCGAGGCCCAGCCGTGGCCGCGCCGGCGGGGGGAGCGCCCGGCCGCCGATTAGTTTTATCTCGGAACGTCAATTGACTTATACTGATTGGCTTCCTGCCGCCAAATGTCAATTAAATTGCAAATGCTCGGCGGAGGCCGGCGCGGGCGCGCGGGCGGGCGGCCTCCTTCCCGAAGGCGCCGCGCGCTGCCTTCTCTTTGCGCCCTGTTCTGCCGCGATTGAATTGATTTTCCTCCCACGTCGCTCAGGAAAATCCGGATCCCTCCCGGGAGGCGTTCGCCCTCCGTCCCGGGCCGAGGCGGTGCCCGAGTTGGAGGCTCTGGCCTCTCTCTGAGCGCGTGGCCTCTCTGTGCAAAGTGGCACAGCGGAGTTCCGGGCATTTTTCAATGGTCTTGGATATGACTCTTGGCGCGACCTTGAGTGACTTGCTTCCCGCTCGGCTCCCGCCCGGCTTTCCTCGCGCTCCTAGGAAGGGCTTCAAGGAGGTGGTGGCTGGAACTGGGTCCTTCCCAAGTCCAGTGTCTGAGTGTACTGCGGGGGGGGGGGGCAAAACTGGCAGAATCGCCATCATTCGTCTGGGGCCAACTGAGTGTCGAGTCCTGTACAGCTCGGTCTGATCGCCACCCTTCAAAGCAGACTAGGACTGCTCCCCCCACCCCAGCCCTTTCAGAGAGTTGAGGCACGGCTTAGGGAAGCTGTGTGCTCCAAAGGAGGCAAAGCGGTTGGGTTTCAGACTGGGGAGCCCCTCTTCAGAAGCCTGTGGCTCAATTATCTAGCGCTGTAAAGAAATAAGAAAGGGGAAGAGAAAGGGCCTCAACCCAGACCAAGAACTGCCCCAGGTGTATCACATCTGATTGGGAAGACACTCGGATACGTTAGGGTATTTGTCTAGGGTCATGTAGCAGCTATGTGAGATGAGCTACAATGATATCTCATGGATCCATAGAGCTTTACCGTTGCAAAGCTCTTTCTCATGCAGTCATTGCTTCTCACAGAATTTGCACAAGACTTTGAGGAAGGCATCTTGTTCTCTCTTTTGCCAGTAAGAAAATTGAAGCCCAGAATGGGTTGCTCAAGATCTCCAGTAAGAGAATGAGGGGTCTGGACTTCAGAACCCTGCAGCTCCAAGCCCAGTGCTCCAAGCCCCATCTCAAAGAAGCCTTGAACAGGCTCTGCTGTTGCCTCTCCCCCTCTCTCCCTCTTCTGCAGGGATATAAGAGGGGCTATTACTAGAGTCAAGCTGGAAGATGCTCGGAGCCATGGGGAAGAGCAGTTGCTGGAGAGATGGTGCATGAGGCCCCCAACGAGGTTGTGCTGTTTTTCATCCATTGTCTCCCAGAAACCTTCCCCTCTGTCGCTTCTGTCTGCCTCCTTAAGGTTCTCTCTGGAGAGAGAGGTACGCAGGTTCTTAACTGATAAAATGTGCCAGGGTTTAAAAGATACAAACCTGACCAATCGTCCTTTTCAGAAAAGAGATGTTCACAGAACAAAAGTACCATTCAAAAGTGCTGGATGGCGTTTGCGTCTCAGACAGAAAGAGAGAGAAGATGGAGGAGGAGGGAGGGGGAGCCGCAGAGAGGAGGGAGGAGGGGAATCAGGAGCTTGAGAGCTACCTGGGCTGGGTACATCCAAACTGAGGCTCAGAAAGGGCAGGAACCCCACTGAGATCACACAGCAAGCAGTGCAGAACCGGAGGAGGAACCCGGGCCTCTCAGGCTGCCTCCCTCCTGCCCTCAAGGACAACAGGAGGCTATCATTCTGCCAGTGTAAATTCTGGTTGGTTCTTGTTTTTTTTTTTTTTCTTCTGACCCTAGCCTAAAATACTCTATCATTGAGTTTATCTATACAAATGAAATGACCATTTAAAAAATAAAGAGAAAAGAAAATAGCTGGGGATTTAGAAGTTTCACCATAAAGTCTTCTGGAGGAATCTGGATTTGGAGTGGAAATGCTTCACTCTGATAACAGGAAAAATAATCGTTGATATTTTTTAAACTTGCTATGTTCCAGTGCTGATTAAAAAAAAAACATTATAGGTACTTTTTTTTTTAGTTACCAGGAGAAACAGGAATTATTATCCCCTTTTGGCAAATGAAGAAATCGAAGGTCAAACAGCCCTAGAAGGACAGGCTGGGCCTGAACCCCTTCTGCCCACAGTGCACCCCACTGTGATCAGCTGAACAGCTTGAAGGCATGGCGGAAGCATACACAGCAGCATCATTGGGAAACCTCAGAAGCAGGGCACCTGAGTGATAGAACAAGTCCTGAGCCAAGTCCTCCCGAGGCCAGCCTCTCAGAGCAGAACTGGGAAAAAAAGTGGAATGGAAGACCTATGCTGGGGAGAGCTGAGGACACTCCCATGCAGACACTCAGGCTCACAATGACACGTCCTTTGGGATACACTCTGCGATAGGCACAGCAGGGTGGCAGGTAAGGCTACTCTGGAGCCAACTACCCAGGCACCAATTCCAGCACTACCACTACTGAGCTGTGTGATCTTGGACAATTCCTTGATCTCTCTGAATCTCTACAAAGTGGAGATAATAAGCATCCACTTGGGACAGTGGTTGGGTTAACTGTATTGATAATTTTTTTTTTTTTTTGGTGGTACTGAGATTGAACCCAGAGGCATTCTACCTGGGGCTACACCCCCAGCCCTATTTTTAATTCTTTATTTTGAAACCGGGTCTCACGAAGTTGCGGAGGGCCTCACTAAGTAGCTGAGGCTGACCACGAACCCGGATCCTCCAGTCTCCGCCTCCCAAGTACTGGGATTACAAGTGTGCGCCACCACGCCCTACTGATAATTTAAATATATATAGTCAACACTCAAGAATTGCTAGTCATTATAGTTATACCATATCGAGTTCCTGTTCAGGACCATAGGCACCAGCATGCATATGTGTGCATGTTCATGTGCACGCATGTGAATGTACATGTGTGTGTGCATTAGACATGGCAGAGCTCCCTCCCCCACTAGAAGAATCATCACAGGACCCTTTCTATGGAGCCTGGCAGCCACACAGGACTCAGGGCTGTACTCTGTAGCCTGCGCCCACTGACCAGATGGGCTCCTGGCTTCTATGACACCCAGAGCCACCATTCAGTCCATACATGCTACCATGCACCAGGCCCCAAGCTGGGCACTAAGGTGACAATGGTGACTGCTACAGACATGGTTCCTGCCCTCATGGAGCTCATGGTCTCACAGGGGAAACAGAAGAATGACACTGACATTTTAATTAACAGGTTCTATGTGATGGGGCAGGAGAGTTAATGGTTAGGAGTGAACTTCAGGAAGCCTTCACTTCCTGAGGTTCTAGAACATCAGCTGGGTACACAGTGGGGGTTGGGGCAGGAACCAGTTTTCCAAGCTGTGGAAACAGCACCGTAATAAAAGGCCACCTTTATTGGACACTTATCATGGCTCAGGGGTCTTTCTGAGCATTTTATGTGTATGACTCATTTGATTCACATAACTGAACTGTGGGCACAATTGGTTCCCTTGCTTTATATATAGGGAAACCGAGGCTCAGAGATAAAATAACTTGCCCGAAGATTGGTGGAGTCCGCACTAGGCCCTTGGTTGTCTGACTCTACAATCCATGCAGGTAACTCGTAGACTGTGAGCAGGATGGATCAGGTGGTGCTGAAGGAAAGAGGTTTGACTGGGATGCGCATGAAAAGATGAGAATGGAAAGAGCTGAGTCTCATGAGATGGTGGCGCCTGATCACAGAAAGCCTTGCAGCCTTGAACACTGCACACATATGAAGGCTTAGAACCCTTCAGGCAAGTCACTGGTGAGAACCATATTTCAGCCAGGCAAGGTGGCACAATCTTGTAGTCCCAGCTATTCAGGAGGCTGAGGCAGGAGGATCACAAGTTTGAGGCCAACCTGGGCAACTTAGTGAGATCTTGTCTCAAAATTAAAAAGACTAGGAATGTAGCTCAGTAGTAAAGTAACCCCGGGTTCAATCCCTAGTACAGGAAGAAGAAAAATCATCATGTTTCAGAAGTGGCACTAAGGTCACTATATGGAGTGCAGGCTCTTTGGAGAAATCAGAGACATTGGATGTGGTGACCAGCCAGAAGACAGCAG
Organism: Glis glis; assembly: GCA_004027185.1. Classification (NCBI taxonomy): domain Eukaryota; kingdom Metazoa; phylum Chordata; class Mammalia; order Rodentia; family Gliridae; genus Glis; species Glis glis. Next base: position 69,151 of record PVJS01000161.1, on the reverse strand, counting down.
CAACAGTCCAATGAGAGACGAGAATGCTTGGACCGAGGCAGAGCAGCGGGGATGGAGAGAGATATTCAAGATTCAAGAGCAAATTCAAGAGATATTTAGAACAGAGATGCAGTAACCTTGGACAGACACCTGCCGAAAGGCTTTCTTCTGTGGTCACAGGCAGAGGCACAAACTTTCTAAGCGTGGGGATGGCAGAACCCCTGCTTCTGACTAATTTAAGTTCCAGGAGATATTAGAAATAGATACTCCTCCCTCTTCCATGGCACCAAAAATAAAAAAATACTTCATTTTCCAATTTATGTTTTATATAAACTCCCAAGAAGGAGATGTTACTCAAACCTCCACAGAGGGAAGTGACCTGCCCAAGGCCACACTAACCAAGACCATCCAGAATCGAAGTCCAACTCCAGTGGTCTCTCTGGTACGTCACAGAATGCCAGAGCCCCAAAGACCCTTAAAATCATCTGTCCAAACCCCATGTTTTAACATGAGGAAAAGGGGCTTAGAGAGAAGTGACTTGCCCAAGGTCACACAGCAACTAAAGGCTTAGTGCAGAACCCAGGACTCTGGAAAGCTTTGTGTCAACATATCTGGGCCGTGGAGGTGAGAAAGGACCAGATCCCCCTCCCCACCGGAAGGCTGGCAGAGAAGTGAGACCTAGGCAAGTGGTCAGCCTACCTCGACGTGCTGCCCCTGCCTGGTGAAAACATGCCGAACGGGCAAGTAGCCAGTACATGCTGCCCTATTACCCCTCTTGTCCCTAACCCTGGACAGCAACTAAGCTGTCCTGGGTCAATGGTGCCACCTGGTGGCTGGTGCTGGGAAGTGACCCCCTGGCTTTTAATCCTTTCTCATGGCTCAAGGGGCCCCACCTCTCTCTGCCATTTGCTCATAGCAGCTTCACCACAAGTGATCGCTTCCTCACGTACAGTGCCCCCATTATCCTACTTCTATCCTTCCTCTCTCAGTTCTTCTCAGGAAATTTTCCTTTTCTCCCTCTCCCCCAAAATGACCCAAGGAAAAACTAGTGTGAAAGAACACTGGAAAATTCAGAGTGAAATTAAACACCTGCACACACACACACACACACACACACACACACACACGCACACACATACCCTACACACACACGCACGCATATGAGTCACCCAAAACCGGCCTTCCAAAAATAACCAAAAGCCCTTATGTACTCAAAACAAAAATCCTCCCTTCTCGACTGCTGTTCAGACCTGCTTTTCCTCAAATGCCAGGTGTTGAGATAAATACCAAATCCACTTTCTTATTTCATTTTCAGTGAATATCAGTTATTTTCCCCCATCAAAAATATACCCAGGGTAGGGTCTGCAGGCCAGTGCAGGGCTGGGCTGGGTGGGAGACGGAGCTGGGTTTCAAAGTGCCCAGTCCCCAGCTCTGAAGGAGCACTAGGTGGCTGCTGTTGGCACAGAAGGAAACATGCTGGAGGGAGATCAGACCTCAAACCCTACAGAAGTTCTGCTGGAAATGCAAGGAGCATCAGCGGCTGTGCCTTTATGTAGGAGCTCAAGCCAGAAACGGGAGGAAGGAACGCTGCATTTTCCACTCCGCTAGATTTCCAAAGTCCAGTGTATCTTGCCACTCCCTTCCCAGCTCAAAGACCTGCCATGGTTCCCACTGCCTTCAGGGGCTAAGAAGAGGAGAATCTGGTGGCACCTATCTTTTCATCCAAACGACTTAACTGAGCTAACTGCACAAGAGATGAACAAGCAAGCTCAGTCTGCAGCAGCCTAGAGCAGAAATTCTCCAAGTGTTGTCAGGGGATGCTTAGGGGTCCCCAAGATTCTTAGGAGGTCTGTGAGGTCAAAACTGTTTTCATAATAACGTGGCCATGTTATTCACCTTTACTGACATTACTTCACAAGCACACAGTGGGGTCGGCCCGAGTCTGTAGGATGTGCGGTCCCACCACACCGGGAACAGAAGCAGCTCTGAGAACCCCGTGGTCTCCTGTGGGGCCAGACACTAAAGAGATTTTCACAATCGTAAACCTATTTATGTCGCTCTAACCAAATATTTGGTTTGTTAAAGCTCTTTCTTTTTTCAAAAAGATTATTTATGCTATTCGTATTGCTGCTACTTTAATAAATTAAGAACTATTTCAAAATGTTATCCATTTTAATCAACCCACACACATTATTGCTCCTTGGGGTCTACAAGAATTTTTTAAGAGTTTAAAGGGATCCCAAGACCAAAAGTTTGAGATCAGCTGGTCTCATACCCCCAGGGCTGTCCAGAGCACCCGTGGGCGGGCCTATGGGAAAGGAGCGGGTGGGGGTGAGGGGGCCTGGGCAAAGCAGGTGTGTAAGCAGGCAGGGGGTGAGGGACTCAGGGGCCTTGGCTCTCACACAGGCTCTCACTCACTGAATCAAAGTGAAAGTTGGGGACCCAGGAGCTGGGAGGAACTGAAACCTGGCCCCCACCCATGGGACAGGCCCCAGGGCGGGAGGGAAAGGCCCATGGAGCCCCTCAACCCCCTAGCCTCTTTGTCCAGAAGGCCTCTGGCAACTGCCTACCTGGGTCTCAGCTGAGCCCCCTGCAGCTGCAAGGGCAGGACAAACGAGGCCCCGACCTGAGCATCTCTGTCTCTAACCACCACCTGCTGCCCTTGAGCGCAGCCCGAGCCCCCGTCCCAGGACTGCCTTATCTAGAGGGTGCCGAGCAGCTGACCTAAATCCCACTGTTCTGGGGTGCTGCAGAGGGTGGTTCCTTGGCCTGTCCTAAGTACCCGCTTCCCCTCCCCACTCACCCTCAGCCTGTGAGCCTGACTGCCAGCTTCCCAGACCACAGCCATGCACGGCGCTCCCTGGGCCAGGCCAGGACCTGCCTCCCTTAGGCTTCAGCTGCCACAGGCTGGATGGAACTAAACCTGCTCCTTTGGGTCTGTGCTAGGATTCCAGAAGTGCAACGGCCTTCAGGCAGAGAAGAACAGCACCAGCGCCCCGAGCAGGAGGGACGGAGCAGTCTGAACTGTAGGTCCAGAGCCCTAGGGGTGGTCGTCAGCCCATTCTGCCAGATCTAATCCCCCTCAAAAGCCAGACATCTATACATAAAACTTCCTGAGTTTGAAATGTCGGTAACAAATTCAAAATCATTGTAAATCCAGAGCAAGCCACCCAATGCATGACAACCAGCCCGGCCATTGCCACCCAGTTCTGAGTGATGTCCTCTAAGAGAAGACCATAGTCCTGGCCCCTGCCTAGAAAAAAGAGAACCGGAGAAGCCCACACACACGAGGGAACATCCAGGAGACACTTTGCACAGGGCAGGGAGGGGACCTGCCCTGGGGAAGCCCCAGCAGAGACCAAGACAAAAGGGAGTAACCTCCTTTCTGCCCCCAAAAGCCACTCTGAAGGAGGGCTTTTTGCCTGCTGGCCCCAGCGCTCCATGCTGACCTTTGAAGGGTCTATAGGCCTAGTCAGGTGTGAGGCACTGATGGCCCGTCACTGACCGTCCCCCCAGGGGTGTGGGCTGGCTCTGGACAACCAAGCCAGGCCAAGAGCCCTGCCTCAGGCCAGCATTCCAGGTGGAGGCTCTGCCGGGGAATGGCACAAGCAGCTCAGAGAGCACACAGGGCCTGGAAGCACAGGAAGGAGGCATGGGGGGCCACCGTGGTAAGAGCCCTGGGGATCAGTGAGCCCCCTCCCCCCGGAGTGATACACTGATGGGTAGGGTCATGATAACTTCCAACAGTGAGGACAGCAGATGGACCCATGAGAATGGAAGGAAGGAGGGGAGAAGAGCACTGAGATGTGTCACATCAAAAGGCAGAGGACGGCCAGGATCTTCTGAGGAGTCAGTTCTCTCACCCGGCCAGATCCCTCCTCCTCCCCAGCCTGCTTCCCCTCTGAATGATGACTGGAGGGGACGTCCTAGCTGCTCTCCAGACTCCCAGCCCTCAGACTCCCAGCCCTCCTCAGCCTATCCCTCTGCCTTCTGCCTACCACCCCGGAGGCCTCCACCATTTAGGGTGCCTCTTCATGGAAAACTGAGGTGCATCCTTGTCATTCCTCTGCGAAGAGGGCCTGAAGTCTCTGACGCCTGAACAAGAAGGCAGAAAAAGAGAGCCAGGGGCCCCTTGGTTTTGAGGCTGACACCTGGGGGCACTGTTGTTCAGCCTAGATGCCCAAGGGCTCCCGGCTTCTCCTCACTGGGTTCCTCCAGAGCCCACAGGGTAGACTGTTATAAACAGGAAGTGGGCGGTGGGCACATCAGCGGTCTCAGCGGTCAAACAGAACCTTGGCCAGAGCCTGCCAACCACGCCTCGTCTGCCAGCCCCAGTGGCCATTTATGAAGCACTTACTACCACCGGGTCCTGGGGTCCTGGGTGAAGCCCTCTGTGGGAGCCATCTGCTTTTGTCCTCGGGACCATCTACAAGGCTTGTGTCACCTGTTTTCCAGATGACAAAATGGAGGTTCAGAGAGCTCACCTAACATGCCAAAGATTTCAGCACAGGAAGTCCTCAGGCCAGCTCGTCCCTGGCCCCTGAGCCTGAGTCCTTGCCTCAGCACCTTCTGGGGTCTCTCCAGAGAGCAGAGATGTGTGGAATCTTGGTGCCACGAGGGCTGCCTGTAACTTCTGACTCAGGAATCCTGACTTTGCCTCACGCCCATTCAAATCTGAGCATGGTTTCCCCATTTCTGCTCCAGCTTCCGACCTTCTGCCCAGAGCCTAGATACAGCAGACAGGTCTTTGTATCCAGGAAAGGGAAAGGGTCTTAGGAAGGAGAAAACACAAGGGCCTGCCCATGGTCAGACTGAACACCTGAAACCCTGTCTCCCACAGCCTGGCTTCCATGGAGGTCTGCTGTGCAGGGCTCAGCTAGGGCCCCAGCCTGAAAGACAGGAGAGGAGAGTTGGTAAGAAAGAGAGAGAGCCAGTAATTCCAGTAATTTGGAGATTGAGACAGGAAGGTCACAGGTTCAGGGACAGCCTCAGCAACACAGTGAGACTCTCAGCAACCTAGAAAGACCCTGTTTCAAAACAAAAAAAATAAAATGGGCTAGGGGTATAGCTTGGAGGTAGAATGCCCCTGGGTTCAATCCCCAGCAATACAAACACATAAAGAAAGAAAGAAAGAAAGAAAGAAAGAAAGAAAGAAAGAAAGAAAGAAAGAGGGAGGGAGGAAGAAAGGGAGGGAAGAAAGAAAAATGAAAGAAAAAGAAAGAGCAAGATTGAATATAAAAAAGAGAGGAGAATATATATATATATATATATATATATATATATATATATATGAGAGCAAGAAAGAGGAACAGGTTCAATAAACAGGACACAAACAGAATGAAATGCACCCTCAAACAAATGACATGGGGAGACACACAAAAACAGAAGAGACAGGGAACCCCAGAAAGAGGGATGGAAAGAGTCATGACAGGAGCTCCCAAGCTCCCCATGGGGTCTCATTGGACTGAGCACTTCTGGGTTCTGGTAGCCCTTCTGGTGCCTCCTGAGGCAGAGGGCAGTCCAGGCCCCAGAGGGCCGGAAATTCCACTTGCAGTGTAACCCCTGGTGTCCCAAAGAAGCCTCCGGGCCCCACAGTCCACACTGGTGCTGGACCAACCGGCTTTCTAAGCTGGTGAAAGGGATTCTCACTCCACTGACCTCAACGTGTTCAGAGCCTTTCAAGCTCTCAGGGAGGAGGGGAGTGGAGTGGAGGGGACCTGAATGGGGGCCCTCGAGACAGCAGAAGGAGGCCTCACCAGAGATCAAAGACCCAGGAAGCAATGGAGGGTCTGGGGCTGCCCTTTCACCCATGGCCGCTATTCACAGCCCTGCCTGCCCTGCCAAGTCCAGCCCCACCACCAGCTCCTCCAGGCCTTCCGGAGGGGGAGGTACCACGGCAGGCTCTGAACCCTAGCCTGGCTTCTTCCATGAGAGCTCTCAGTTCAGATAAACCAAGAGAAGCGGTCACTTTCTTCCCCAGGCCATCCCCCCCAACTCTTAGAGCCTCCCCACAAACTTCCTGAGCATCTCTGGGAGTCAGGTCTGGCCCAAAGGCTGGGCTGGAACAGAAATGCATGAGACAGGCACCTGCCCAGTCCCATCCATATGAATGACAGGCTATGAGCCAGCGGCAGAAGGGAAACACGTAGGAAGAACCACTTCACACACAGCGCAGCTCACAGAAGCACCTGCTGCCCAGACTGCCACAGGCCCCAAATGCCATAGTATCCAAACCAGAATGCCTTTTTTTACTTTTCTGCACCTCATTTGTCCAGCCCCTCCTCACACCTCCAGTGATGGAGAGCTCACTACCTTTCCAAGATAACACTTCCGTCCTTGGTCCGGCCTTGCTATTTTCCAGAAGCTATAAATTGCTCTCACCCTTCATCTGCCTCCCTGGCTTCCTTCAGCCAGCCCCAGCCCCGGCTCTGCTTTTAGAGGGCACCAGGACCTGATCTGTTGCCTCAGCTGCAGAACAGTTCATGTGAGTCTTGGATAGAAGAGCCACATCCCTAATGGTCTTGAAGGCATCCTGGAAAGAAACCTAGAATTTCTAGTCTGAAAGAGCCCTTGTCAATCTGTGAGTCTGACAGTGTCCTAACTTTATTTTAGCTGCAGAACTCTTGACTCAAACAGGGATTTCTGTGGAAGCCCTATAATTGAGGAAACCGGAGCCCCCCACTCACCCTCCTCACTAATCATGAACCCCCTAAAAAGGCATGTAATTGATCTATTCCACCGAGGGGCATTCATTGAGTACCTACTATGCACTCGATGTTATCCAACACAGTAGCCATTAGCCTCATGTGGCTTGGAGCACTTGAAATGTGTCCAGTACAACTGAGGAACAAATTTTTTAATTTTATTTCATTTCAATTTGAAAACAGAGGCCACATAAAATATTTTTCCACTAAACACAACTTTGTTTTGATAGAACTATGTTTAACAGTCAAATATTTAGTGTCTAAATTGAGACGTGTTATCAATGTAAAATACATGTCATGTTTCAAGACATTATAAAATAAAAGGGAAAACATGCCATCACATTTTTTATCTTGATTACATGTTAAAGTGATAATATTTGGGGGTATATTGGACTAAATAAACTGTATTATTAAATTAATTCCACTTGTTTCTTTTTAGAGAGACAGAGAGAGAGACAGAGAGAGAGAGAGAGAGAGAGAGAGAGTGTGTGTGTGTGTGTGTGTGTGTGTGTGTGTGTGTGTGTTACCAGGGATTGAACACAGAGGCATTCTAGCACTGAGCTACACATACCACCACCACCCGCAGCCCCTTTTACTTTTTATTCTGAAACAAGGTCTTGCTAAGTTGCCCAGGCTGGCCTCAAACCTGTGATCCTCCTATCTCAGCCTCCCAAGTACTGGGATTACAAGCATGCACCACCATGCCCAGCTTCTTTTTACCATTTTCAGTGTGGTTCCTAGAAAATTTTAAATTACATTTGTGGCTTACATTCTACTTCTATTGAATAGTGCCAGCCTAATCACTTTTGCATCCACCCTCATATCTGAAACATTTAGCACAGTGCATGTTTCTTGAGTCTCTAAACCCATTGAAACTATCTCCCCACTGCTTCCAGACTAAAAGTTCAGGGTCAATGTCTGAGTCACCCCAGCCTCTTGCCACCTCCCTCCCTTTCCCAGTCCTTCCCTGCTGGTCCTCTCACTGGAGTATTAGACACAGCATACTCTCTCTTGCCTCTGATTGTAATGCTCTCTCTTCCCTCTACCCAGCCCACCAATGCCACCTCCTATGAGGAGCTTTCCAAGATCCTTTTGATCAAAATTGCCCCACACCGCCTTGCTCTCCCCCTCTAGTGTGACCTCACATGCTGCCCATCAAAGGGACTTTGGATTTGCAGTTTTGACAGCCAGCCCACCCTCTGTGGTTGGACCCTATCACCACCTACCCCTGCTCTTAGTTCTGGGCAGAAGAGACCCAGGGAATGCCCACAGAGCAAAGCCCAAGTCCCAGCCAGACATGACTGCATACAAGGCACTGTGTAAGCGACTCCACCTTGCAGAGCTTTGGTCACTACATCTGAGAAATGGGGTGAGACCCTCAGCTGTCTTGCTCTTGGCCTTCTAATGCCTCTGTCTCCCCATGACTTCCCTCAGCCTGCTGAGGGATCCTGGAGAAAAAGGTACCATCCCAGAAGCCAGCACCCTCACAAATCCGTGGTCTGCACCTGAGCAAGCCAGCCCTGGGGTACCCAGCTATATCTCCATTTCCCTGTTCTCTGCCTCCTCAAATCCCAACCTCCAGGTCTCACTTCACTGTGTTCATGGCAGCATCCAGCCTGCTAACCCTACCCCTCTGCTTGAAACCCTTCCTACACTGTTCCTAGGCTCTGCTGGGCCAGGCTTCTCCACCTCCAAGAACCTCTCTGGAGGCTCTTCCCAGACAACACCAGGCGATGGAGGCTTCAGGGGCCCCGGCTCCTCCCAACCCCACGCCCAATGTCATGGTGCTTCCTGGGGCCTTGGCTACTCCCTGTAATGAAATGGGGGGGTGGCAATCTCTGCCTCTCACTATCGCTGGAACCACTGCAAGGATCCAGGGCAATACAGGGGAGGATGGAAAAGGGCACAGAGAGCACTATGCAGTACTCCCCCCAGACACGTTCCTGATGTGAGCCAGGCCATTTCTGCCTGCTCCTCTTCTCAATTTGGTGAGGCTGGGCGGGGAGGGGGGTTCTGGTTGCTGTTTGGGTCCCCACGCTTCACAGTCCGTAAGCTCCCAAGACCATCGTGACATTCTTTCTTGGCTCATAGACCACAAGCTAGGCTTCTTCCCAAGTCTTCCTGTGGATCAGGACTTTACCATAAATTTCAGCACTGGGAGGATTGCAAAGATCATCCTGTCCCACCTCTGATTCTTAATGCTCTCATACAGCAGGCCAGGAAGTGTCACTTGGTCTGCTTACATACTCCTTGAGATGGGGCACTCACTACCTCCCTGTTATTCCCTAGACCACTTTCATATGTCCAAAGTTCTTTCCTACAGGGAGTTGAAATCGCCTTGCAACAAGTCTCTTTCCTTCTATGCCAGCCCTCCAAATATTTGAAGACAATAATCCAGTCTGGCTTGTTCTGCTCTTCTTTGTACCAAAGCACCCCTAGGGCCTTGAGGGGTTCCTCGAGTGCTCTACCCAGATCCCTCTCCAACCAGGTTATGCTCATCTGAACACAGCCCAATTTTTCACTGTCCCTCTCAATACCCCAAATGCTCCAGTCCTCAGGGAGTGGCCTGACCAGTACAGAGTAGTCAAGACTAACACTTTCCACATCTGACCACTCTACCCCTTTTTTAAGCAGCTTGGGAGGCCAAAGAGCAACTGCTGATCAGTCCGCAGGCCAACCCAGCACTCCACAAACACCGCGAGGCCATGCCCGCAGATCAGGACGTGTCCGCTGGTAAACAGAAAACTAGAATGTTCTCTTTCTCCAAAAATCCCTGCCCAGATCCCTCGACTCTAAGAAATACAACCCATCCCTCTGCCGTGAGCAAACACAGCCAGGCCTCAGCGTGGCACATCTGCCACGAGTCCAGGTGACAATAGGAGAAAGGATGATTCCGTCAACCCCATAAACCAACAGAGATGGCAGGCCCACCGCCTCCCGCAGCAGCGCGGCACAGCGACCCACTGAGTTAAAGACTTCCGACATCTGCTCTGGAGTGTCTGGAGCAGGGGATGAGGTGAGTGAGGGGTGTCATCGCATGAATCATCCCCACACACCCCCAGCGGCAAGCCGAGGCCCAGGCCCAGCTTCCGCACTGCCTGGAGCATGCAGACCGCAGGCCAATCCACCGCTGGGCCGACTCAATTTTCTAGTTACAGATCTTAAGTACTTAGGCATGTGCTCAGGAGAACATACATCCCTTACACGGAGCTGAGAAAGGGAATTGTGCCGAGGAACAGAATAATTGAATCAAGATTTCTGTCACGCTGCTCTCAGGCCCTGGACCACCACGGCCTTTTTTTTTTTCTCCCTCCTTTCCTGACTAAGGTTTTACAGACTCCCAGGGGGTCGTTTCTCCTCTCAAACCGATTAATGTCAGCAGTGCTGGCAGCCCATCTAGCAGAAGGAGACAGGAGTTAGGTGGGGCCCTGTCCAGTATGGACAGATGTGGCTGGTTTCCAGAGGCCCAGGCAGTGCTCTGCACACCGAGGGGTTGAGAAAAACCAACCCGGAAGATTGTCATCTATGTAATCCCCGTGAGGCCCCTGCATTCCTTCCTTCCAGGTCCAAGGGCAAAGACGAGGTGGTTATTAATTTCCTCTATACCCCACCTTTGCCGAGGCTAAAGGCCTTCTCTGCTGAGAAGTGTGCCCATCCCTGCCCCCTCCACCCATGTGCCCCTGTCTCTGCAGGAAAGGGTGGTAGCTGCCTTGCCCAGCCCCCCCTCCAAGGCTTCCCCCAAAGGGGACATTGGTGTTGTGCTCAGACCCTGCACACACAGGATCCCTCGGGCATCATATTGCACACTCCGGGTCTTCCTAAAGGCCACAAAGCTTGACCACCAGGGCTCTGCCTGGCCACCCAAGGGGTAAAAAGGGGAGAAGACCAGCAAGTAACCCACAGTCCCTGCAAGGTGCCTGTCTGCTCCTCCCAGTCCCCTCAGGAAGGACAGGGCCTGGGAACCCAGTCCTCTGCAGGTAGCAGGGTACTGAGCAGATACCTTTGCTTCCACCCCCACTGAGCACTCCACACAGAGCCCTTTGTCCCTGTCCCTGACAGGGCCGCATGGCTGTCTCTTACCTTCATCTCTCTTGCGCTTGTTGGTGTCAGCACTGGGGGACGTGATGCCCAGGATGCCGCTGATGGAGTACGATGAGCCGGCCGAGTCCGTGCTCACTGATGACACCTGCGTCACAGAGCCCGTGGACACTGTAGAGGAAGAGGGGCGGTCAGGGCCAGCAGGAGCAGAGGGGTAGAGGGCACTCGTGCTGGCCTGTCACAAAGGCGCTCACCATACACGGGGCAGGGTGCCAGCCTGGAGACACTTGTCCTGTGGCAGCCATCATACAAGCATTGGCCGTTTTGCCCAGTTCTCTGCTGCTGGGGAAATGGGGAGTATGGGCAGCAAGGACTGAACATCCAAGAAGGAACATGGGGACAGAGTAGAAAAGAAACTTGCTAGGGCTGGGGGTGTAGTTCAGTGGTCAAGCACTTGCCTAGCATGTGTGAGGCCCTGGGTTCTGTCCCCAGCACCACAAAAAGAAAACAAAAAAACAAGAATGAGAACTTGCTTAAATCCTGTCATTCCAAGGATGCAGGACCCAGGGGCACGGAGAAGAGAAAAAGGGCAGCTGGGGCCCACCACCAGCCAGCACTAAAAAAAGATCTGAAGGAGCTAGTGAGGCCTGTTGACTCCCGCTCACACACCCACCCAGGCACGCAGACACCTGCACGCTCACAGCCCGCCAAACAGCAGGCTGCCCTCTCTTTTTATATTTCCTTGCTGTCTTTTCTCCTTTGTGTTTACCTAGATTTTTAACCTTTATTATGATACTAGTGATAGCTAACATTTCCTGAGAACTTACTCTGTGACAGGCATTATTACATTTAATTCTGAGAGCAATCTTATAAGCTAAGTAATAGTATTTACCCCATTGGAAAGGGAAGGGGAACGAGGCTCCGAGGAGATAAGTGACTTGTGCCAGGTCACACAACTAGCAAGAGGCAGACACTGAAGTCTGAATCCCTATAACTAATCTACTCCTCGTTAATTAATAATAAAGAACAACAATGTGCCTCACATTAATGCAATGCTTTTCACTTCATTGGGACAGCCCAGAGTGCTATTATTTATCCCCACTTAACAAGTGAGGAAACTGAGGCTCCTTGAGGTAAGGCGATTCAAAGTCACCTAGCTGGTCAGCAGCACTGGACCTCAGTCTCAGGCCTATTCACTTGAGGTCTGGATGTCCCCTGCCCACAAGTGGGGACAGAGGCCAATGACTTGTGACTGATGTCAAGCCTCCAAGACCCTAAGGAAAGGACGGGGGACTTTTGTGCATTGACTCAGCCCCCACCCCAGAGTCCAAGGGAGAGTCCCAGTCCTCACAAGGGACTCTCCACCTGTACAAATGAATTTCCATTTTGGAGCTGTGGGAATTCTTCCTTGGTTCGCTAAAATCTATAGACCAATCTCAGACAGATTTCCTTAGGCTCTAACTAGCTTGAGGCAGGCGGAGCTGCCTTTGGCTTTAAAGTGTAAGAAATTGCTAGAAGTGGCAGGGACCATGTGAGGAGCTGTTCCTTTCCTTGGAGTGGATCCAGCTCCTGGCTCCCACAGAGCTAGAGGGCACAGGGCCTTTCTTCTCATATTTGAGTTTGATGTTAGATCTTCCTTAAGAGACACAGAAGCAAAAATCGTTAACTTCTCTTTTCCTTCACCAGAAAAAGCTCCTCAAAATAGATTTATGCAAATCTCGAGAGCTACTCTGTATTGAGGTGAAAAGAACAGAGAAAGGAAGAAGCTCACAGGTCACTTGATACTGTATTTATTTATTTATTTTTTGTGGTACCAGGGATTGAATCCAGGGGCATTCTACCTCCAAGCTACACCCTGGCCCTATTTTTTATCCTTTAGTTTGAAACCAGGTCTCACGAAGTTGTGGAGGGCCTCACTAAGTAGCTGAGGCTGGCCACGAACCCGGATCCTCCGGTCTCCACCTCCCAAGTACTGGGATTACAAGTGTGCGCCACTCACTCCATACTTTAAACAACAACAGCCACATTTAATGCATGCTGGCCATGTTATAGGTGATGACATTTGGGTAGGTATTTTGTGATTGTACTGGGCTCCAAAGACCCAGATTTCAGCTCTGGCTTTACCCCTTCCTGACAGCATGGCTTTGGACTAATTAATTAATCTAAGTTTCAGTTTCTGCACTTCTCAGTAAACTGTGGAAACCGTAAGGGGTTGCTGGGCAAAGTGGTGCACCCCTGTAATCCTAGTACTTAGGAGGCTGAGAAAGGAGGATCGCAGGTTTGAGGCCAGCCTCAGCAACTTAGATAAAAAGGACTGGAGATGTAGCTCAGAGTTAGAATGCCCCTGGGTTCAGTCCCTAGTACCAAAACAAAACAACGAAAAAAATAATAATAATAATTGTAAGGGGTTATATACATGTGAGATGTAGGTTTAATAAAAATTTCTGAAACAAAACAAACCATTCTGCTGATCTACAGCAGACAGATTCCTCTAAACCTATTGATAGAATATTATCAGTTACAGCTCATTTGATTTTCATTGCCTTGTGACCTGAAACAGTTAAAGCCACAAGTAAAATCTCAGCCACAAACATCCCCCCAGGAAGCCTTCCCCTATCCTCTCACCCCAACCCAGCAGAGCTGCCGGCTCCCATCCTTCTGCTTCCCCAGCATCCATACCTTCTTCTTGGGCTTCATCTCAGTGTTTTGCAAACTTCTTTTCACTATGTTCCCTCACTGGACTAAGAAGTCCTTGAGAATAGGTTTTTTCCTGCCCCATTGTAGCCTTGGTCTCCAAAGCCACAGTCCACACCAGGGGCTTGTCAAAAACTCTTTTTTTTTTTTTTTTTTTTTTTTGCGGTAGTGGGGATTGAACCCAGGGGCATTCTACCTCCAAGCTACACCCTCAGCCCTATTTTTTATTCTTTATTTTGAAACAGGGTCTCACTAAGTTGCAGAGGGCCTAAGTAGCTGAGGCTGGCCATGAACCCAGATCCTCCAGTCTCAGCCTCCCAAGTACTGGGATTACAAACGTGCACCACCACACCCGGCTTAGCAAACATTTTCTGAATGCATTGCTAAATGAAGAATTATCTCAAAGTAGGGAGGAATTCTTTCTCACCTTAATCCAAAGAGGTGACCTTGGAAGATCAGAGACCTCAGAGAACACCTCATCTGTGTCCCTCCATCCACCAAAGAGGAAACTGAGGCTCAAGAGAGGTGAAGGGACTTTCACAGTTCACTAGGTGAGTTAATGACAGAATCGGAATTATAAACAGTTCCCCATCACCATGGAAAGTTCAAGTCTTCAGTTAAAGACTGACAGTGACAGAGGTATGGAAAGGTGGCACAAGCTGAGGTTTGATCACATAGAATTCACAGGGACTGTAGTATCCTGACCTGTCAGAGGCTTGCTGAATGGTTGCCTGCTTTCTTACTATAAATTTCCCCTAGCTAGTAAAAGGTATTTCTTTTGTCCCACGTGGTAAAATAATGTGCCTTAAATGAACACGTGTTACTTTCAACTCATCTTTGAAGAGGAGGCAAGGGAAATGTCTGAACTCTTGAGCAATTGGAGATGGGACTCCACTCTTACAAGTCCTGGGCACTCTCAGACGTCACCCAGGGGCATCGGAAACCCCAGTGGCAGTCCCCAACAGTTCAGAGTACATGAGATCCAAGCAAGAGAGAGAGAGAGAAAGTTTGGGAAGTTTTGCTACATCTTCACTCAAGACTGCAAGTGCACAAAGAATTGTAGAAGGGCTGGTTGATAGAAGAAAAAAACACATTCAAAACTACTTACTGACTAATGATGCAGAAAATGTTATGAATAAGTATCCTTTTCTTGATTTATTACTTTAATTATCTGACATTCTATAGACCCCCATTAGTGGATTTTTTTTGGCTTAGATTTCAATTTTCTGTCTCATGGTGAAAGCTATTTATCATAATAATCAGTAAAATTCAAAACCTTTTAGCAGTATTTATAAAATTCATTTACCAGGTTCAGCCCTTGGAGAATGACAAAGAAGGCGCATTAGTACGTGTGCCGAAGTGTTTTATGCAGAATTATCTGTCCATAAGAATGATTAAAAGTTCTTTAGAATATTTGGAGCCCATTAGATTTTCAAATTTTTTTCAAAAGTTCTTCTTACCTATGCTGTGACTGGAAGCTGGAACTGGCTGGTTGGGAGGCTGCTGTACTTTTGTCCGGATGATCCTGTGGGCAGATGTAAAAAAACAAATGGCTATTTACCATCAGGAAGGAAAAAGACCTCAACCAGCTATGCACAGACAATCAGAAAACCCATACCCAAGCTGGGGCATAGGGACAGAGGCAGAGGGAGATAATGAACCCAGGTTGGGAGTTAGGAGGTTGGAAGAATTATAGACTATTCCCAACTCAGCCCTTATCTCCCTGGGTGTCTTTAGATAACTTGCACTCCCTCTCTGGGCCCTGAGTGCCTCTTGTGAAGAAAGGGGATGCTGTGTGATTATAGGTAAGCATCCCTCTCTCAGACAGAGCTCCAACTCCACAACCCCTAACCATGGGAAATGGCCAAGAAAGGGGATGTATGTGTTGCTCCGAGACAAGGGAAGGTTAAGGAGCTGCCAGGAGACAGCACTTGGGCTTGGTGTGACTAAGAGGAAACCTGCCTCCTACAAAACCTCATGGAAAGGCTCCACAGGGCTAAGAGTCAGGGGTATCCTGGCCTGTCTTTCCAGAGACCTTGTTCCAGCTCTAACATGAACTTGATGGTGACCTTGAGCAAGTCCATTCCATCGTGAGCCTCAATACAACAAAGGAGCTAGAACAGTCCATTCTTTGCTTATTTTAGGTAATTAAATCCTTTTCAAAAATTTTTTTACAAAAAATAAAAATTTTACCCAAAACCCAGTGTTTAAAAAAATAATATTGATACTGACTTCCCTTTGCCACCTAGCAGCCCTGATGTTCTTCTTCTTCTTTTTTTTTGCGGAACTGGAGATTGAACCCAGGGGCATTCTACCTCCGGGCTACACCCCCAGCCCTATTTTTTATACTTTATTTTGAAACAGGGTCTCACTAAGTTGCAGAGGGCCTCACTAAGTAGCTGAGGCTGGCTGCGAACCCGGATCCTCCGGTCTCAGTCTCCCAAGTACTGGGATTATAAGTGTGCGCCACCATGCCCGGCACCCTGATGTTCTTCTGCAGAACCTTGGACTCTGGGGAGCCTAGATTATAAACCTCCAGCTGGGAGAACACCTGGGACCCCCAGGAGACCATGAGCCCCATGCATCTTTGTACACAGAACAGAGCCAAGCCAACGTCCTTTTGGGATCTACAAGAAAATTCCTTCCCTGGCATTTGAGAGAAGGGTATGTAGTAATAAAATGTTCAACTTCTTTGGAAGAGTTCTATTTCAGCCTCAAACTATTCCTTTGTAAAAGGACATTTATTGCAGGTATGGTGGTGCATGCCTGTAATCCCAGTACTTGGGAGGCTGAGACAGGAGGATCACAGGTTCAAAGCCAGCCTCAGCAATTAGTGAGGCTCTAAGCAACTTAGCAAGACCCTGTTTCCAAACAAAAAATAAAATAGGGCTGGGGGTGTAGCTGAGAGGTAGAATGCCCCTGGGTTCAATCCCCAGGACATTTATTAAATTTTTGCCTTATCATAAAAGTAATAATACATGGTCCTTGTAGACTATTTGGACAACATGGAAAAGTATAAAGAAGATATCCAAAATCACACTTTGGAGTGTTTCCTTTATGACAACATTCCCATTCATATTTAGAAATACCCATTTTTCCCTTAACAAGATCAGGATTAAATCACGTACACGGAGACAGGCGTGGTGGCGCACGCTTGTAATCCCAATACTTGGGAGGCAGAGACCGGAGGGATCCGGGTTCGCGGCCAGCCTCAGCTACTTAGTGAGGCCCTCTGCAACTTCGTGAGACCCGGTTTCAAAATAAAGGATAAAAAATAGGGCCGGGGGTGTAGCTCGGAGGTAAAACGCCCCTGGGTTCAACCCCTGGTACCGCAAAAAAATATATATAAAAAAAAATCACGTACACGGTTTTGAATCCTCTTTTTACACCACGTTCTACGAGAAGCTTTTTCACATGCCAGACCATTACATCCGGAAGTTCATTTCATGGTTGTGCTGGATCTCCAGCTTGTACAAATGAAGAAGGACAGGAACAGTAGGTGCCTTCCTGGAAACTCCCGGGGCAGCAAGCTCTGCCTCCCTGACCTTCCAGTGTGGCACTGGTTACCCAGGGTATCAGCAACCTCACTTGATGGCCTGGAGTGAACTTTTCCACGAATCCTACAGCCTAACCACAGGCCTCTGCAGCCCTGGCCACTTGAGCACAGCCAAGAAACTTTGCCCTTTTCTGATGAGTCAGCTTTAGTGCTGTTTCAAAGATATTCAGAGTGTGTGTGTGTGTGTGTGTGTGTGTGTGTGTGTGTGTTTTCCAATATTCAATCCACTTACTGTAACTAAACAAACACAGAGCAAATTGGACAAAGACCCAGAGTGAGGCAGCCTTTTTGACCACCTGGAATAAAGTTGGCATCTGATCTAGTTTTTGTATTTTTGTGTCTCACCTTGTTTGTATGTATGTGTCTACAGAGGTATAGCTAGATAGGTGAAAATATGGATATTTCAGATATAAATATAGCTTATCTGTATATTAAATGTGTGGTAAAATATAATGGGTTTCTACTAAAGTTTAAATTTCTTATTAAGTTTGTACATAAGCAAAGCAAAGAAATTTGTATTTTCCTCATTTTTTCTTTTAAAATATTTCTAAATCACTGGCAAAGCATTATCAATTGTCATACATCATTGATAGACACCTTCAGCATAGAGATGGAGTGTATAGGCTCCAGAATCAAACTACTAGAGTTTGCCAGGCGTGGTGTTGCACGCTTGTAATCCCAGTACTTGGGAGGCTGAGACAGGAGGATCTGGGTTCGCGGCCAGCCTCAGCTACTTAGTGAGGCCCTCCACAACTTCGTGAAACCTGGTTTCAAAATAAAGTATAAAAAATAGGGCCAGGGGTATAGCTCGGAGGTAGAAGGCCCCTGGGTTCAATCCCCGGTACCGCAAAAAAAAAAATAAATAAAAATAAATAAATAAATAAAATAAAGATGAAAAAATAGGGCTGGGGGTGTAGCCGGAGGTAGAATGCCCCTGGGTTCAATCCCCAGTATGAAAGAAAAAAAAAAAACCACTAGAGTTCAAATTCTAGCCTTGTGATTTACCAACTATGTGACCTTAGGTAAATGACTTGACTTCTCTATGTCCATTCCTTTATCTGCAAATGGGATCAAAAATCATTCTTACCTCATAGGGTTATTATTAGGATGAAGTTAATTAACTACTTAGAAGTGGCTGATACATAGTAAATACTCAATAAATATTAGATGCTTGTAACTCTCAGTGGTATCTTCCTAAAGATTAATGCCCAGCTTCAACCTTAAAACTCCCATATTTTTCACATTCCCCTTAGAAAACACATGCGATTCCCCTTGGGAGCTGGGGAGAGGAGAGTAGCCATCCTCTACACTATATTAAGGCTGCAATGGTGCTTTATGAGGGACTTTACAGTTAAAGGGAAGTCCCCAAAGCTGGCCCCAGAGGCGAGAGATTTTGTCCATTTGCTTGCAACAGCCACCAAGTAAAAACAAAGAGCGTCATCTTCCACCGAGAAGACGTGGTGGTGGAAAGAGCAAGCCTAGCTGAATCCTAGCAATTCTAAAAACAATAATAATAATAATCAAAATTAAAAAGTGTCAAGCTATCATCAAGACCTGTCCCAATAAGAGCACACTCGGGACTTTTTCTAAGCCAAAGACAGTTGGGACTAATTGGCAGTCGACACTAAAAGGCATACCCTTGTGTTGGAGTGTAGCTCAGTGGCAGAGCATTGCCTAGCATGCACAAGGCCCTTGGTTCAATCCCCAGTACTGTTAAGAAGAAAAAGAAGACGGAAAAGAAAGCTCATCCTTACGTTGCTGAGTATAAGTGTGATCCTGGATACCATCTGAACATGCTCTGGTTCAACAGAGAAAGGAGCTCAGCAATCAAACTCTTCCTATAGATGAGGAAACGAGAGCCTAGAGTCCTCAAGTGACTTGCCCAGGCTCCACAGCAAGTCACCCCAGGCCCCCAGCCCTCAGGCCAAGCACCTTTCTTTGAGGCACAGTTAGAGGAAATAGTCCCATTGCTAAATTCTTCCTCCATGGCATAAAGCCTATTTAAATTCAAGATCCATTTAGAATTTGAGGGTTAAAATCCCAAGAGCCTTTACATATTCTAGGCAATTAAGGATCCCATTTCATCATCACTCCCCTAACTTTGAAAAACTAAGGCTTCTTACCACCATCCGCCATCACCCCTCATGAAATTACATGGAAATTACATGGAAATGTGGTGGTGCACACCTGTAATCCTAGTACTTGGGAGGCTGAGACAGGAGGGTCACAGGTTGGAGAACAGCTTCAATGAGACTTTCAGCAACTCAGCGAGACCCTGTTTCAAAACAAAAAATAAAAAGGATTGGGGGTGTAGCTTGGAGGTAGAATGCCCCTGGGTTCAATCCCCAGTAAAAAAAGAAAGAAAGAAAGAAAGAAAGAAAGAGAGAGAGAGAGAGAGAGAGAGAGAGAGAAAGAAAGAAAGAAAGAAAGAAAGAAAGAAAGAAAGAAAGAAAAATACACTGAAAGAGAAAATCCTGGTGCCTTGAAAAGGGGGAGCTGGGGCTGAAGAAACACCCATGTCTATGGCCCTGATGAAACTGCCATCCGTGCAAAAAGAAACACAGGGGCCACCATCTGTGCTGAGAGCCCAGAAACCTGGGGTCCAGCTGGCCACGCTGAGGGTCCTAGGTGGCACCCAGGCCTACAGAAGATGTGGAGAAGAGAAAGGAAGTGAACAAGCAACCCCAGAAGCCTTACTACCAAAGTTAGAATTAACCAACTGCTGCCCCAGGCTACCTCCAGCCCCTGCACAGAATATTTATTTTTATCTGAATTAGTTGCTAATATGTATAATTTGTGAGCTTTTCCATAAATACCTGATTTCTAGTTTTTCTTGAAAAATCAGAACACCCAGCAATGGGGCCCCACGTTCTCACGTAATAGTAACCAGTTGGTGCTAAACAGAGTTGCCCCTCTTAACTGGAAATACCACTTGTCTCCACCACTTTGCCCCTTATTTAAAGGCCACAGAAATGGAAGAAGGAAGGCCCCACCCTACACACCACTCGGGTAAGCTCTGGGACAGCCACCTCCAATTGACACTCAAGCTGCCTCCCAGGCATCCCAGCACACAGCGGTCCTTCAGAAGCCAGATGAACAACGTGCTTTGTGTCCCAGAAAATTTCCCATAACTCTAACAGAATCTGTTCAGTGTTGCCTAACACTGTGTCCATCATGGTTTCTAGGGTGGCTCCCTGAAGATAGCAGAAAGGACACACTTCTGTGGGTGGCCAGTGGATAACACCTTATGGCCACCAGAATAGCTGTGTATGCAGCCTTCACTACTTACCTGCCTAGATGCTTGGAAGAGGCAAAGGCGACAAGTTGCCTCTAGGGAGATGGGCTGGGAGAGCGGTGGACCCTCCTACAGGGTGACATTTGGCATTTTCCAGGTATTTAGAAACCACATCCATTTAAATGCAAGGGGAGTTCTGCCTTCATATGACAATAACACAGGTGCAGCCTAGGCTCAGGCTGCCCTGTGAGGGAAGAGGGGGGAATGCCTCTCCTTAAGCTTCTCCCACTGAAGAGTGCAGTGAGGAGCCAGAGTGCTCCCAGAGAGGAGCACTGCAAGGAGCTAAAGGTCATGGAGGGATCGGGCAGACAGACAGAGAGCAAAAGAGCCAGCTGCCAGGCTCCTAACAGCAGGAATGACTGGTTCCCTCCTCCTTGCCAATTTTCTCAGAGATCCTCAGTTCTGTCACCTGCAGAGTCCTACAGGACAGTGATGGAAGGAGATCATCCCTCCGTTTACCATCCACTCCACTCCCATCTCTATCTCAAGGTCACCTTTCCCCTGCACCCCACCATCTGGGCCTCAGTTTCTATACCTGCCATAGGATAGAGTCAGGCCTTGAGGGCTACAGGAGACCACAGATGTGAAGGCAGCTTAGAGACACCAGCAGCCGGCCACAGCCACAGACTAGGACACACAGGCGGCCCCCGAGGCCAGCTATGGCCCCAGCCACCAGCGTCAGAACCTCTGCCTGCAAAGATCCCCAAGCATCAGCCGATCAGTGACGGCCCTATGCCACTCATTCAAGTCCCCCCTTCACAGCCTTTGCCAAATCTCTAACCACTGCTCTCTTCGCTCCACATGTTTCTTTCTGATAACTTACTTTCTGACTTACATAAATGCATTCTTTAAGGCATAACAGTTCCTTACTGTGAATGGGTGGGGAAAATTCACAAAGTTCACAAGCTCACTAATTTGGGGCACCACTTATACGTCTCTAAAATACATGAAGATAAGCCAGGCGTGGTGGCACACGCTTGTAATCCCAGTACTTGGGAGGCTGAGACAGGAGGATCGCAGGTTCAAGGACAGCCTCGGCAAGTAGTGAGACTCTCATCAACCTAGTGAGACACTGTTTCAAAATAAGAATAAAACAGGGCTGGGGGTACAGCTCGGAGTTAGAATGCCCCTGGGTTCAATCCCCAGTGCCACAAAAAATAAAATAAAATACATGAAGATAAATTCATCACAAATCAATTTTCATCCTTGCATTACAGAGGATATAAACCAGAGCCTGGTGAGTGGGTTAGGCTTGAAATTAGTTGCCACTGTTTAAAAATACAGAAATTTCACATAAATGCACACACGCATGTATGTGTACACACACACACACGAATACACACAGGTCCTAGTTTCTGGCTTCTCTTGAAGAATAGAACCCCTCTGGCACACACTGGGCTCACATTCCTGGCAGCATTCATCTGGAGCTAAGAAGCAATCA
This sequence comes from Glis glis, assembly GCA_004027185.1. Taxonomy (NCBI): domain Eukaryota; kingdom Metazoa; phylum Chordata; class Mammalia; order Rodentia; family Gliridae; genus Glis; species Glis glis. The sequence goes on along the minus strand of PVJS01000161.1, from coordinate 47,444 downwards.
CCCCTTTAGTAGGCCTTGTGCTGTCTAGTTTGCCACAGACTCTGCCACTCCCTAGAGTCTCACACCTGGCCTGCTTCCCTCAGTACATTATCTGCCTGGCCCCAGATAAGGCATTAGAATTTGTGATCCCCATGGTCCACCTAAAGTTATTTTGTGAGCCACCTAATGACATGTATACCCCATGTTGGGGAAACTGTGGGCCCCCAAAACCTGACCAGGGACTTGGCAGAAGTTCCTCTGCAGAGCGGGCCAACTGCTCCAACATTGATTTAGGCAGATGTGCTGCCACATCTGTGCTTTTCCTGAAAAAAGTCCCATTGCTTTTTGTGACATGGAAATCCTGCAGTGAGCCAGAAGTAGGGGAATCACAGGGGCTGGGGATGTAGCTCAGAGCAGAGCGCTTGCCTAGCATGAACAAGGCCCTGGGTTCAAACCCCCAACACGGCAAAAACAAAACACACTGGAGGCCATCATAATCCAGAAGAGGAACAGGTGTTATCCCCCACTCCCAAACCCACCAGGTCACTGCTGCCTCCTCAGCGATTTCGTCCAGGCTTAGCGCCTGTGAGAACCCCTGCCTAGACAAGGCGCCCTCTAGAACAGAGACTGAGAAGCTGTGTGCCCCCTTCCCCTCTGTCTCCTCAGCAGGTTGTAGCAGTGTGACCTTGGAGAAATGGGAACTGTTCAAATTCCAGTCTGCTGGTTTCTCTTTTCTCTGTGGAGCTTAGAGAACAGTCATTTTTGTTGGTCTTACAACTTTATCCCTGAATCAACAATAGGAAACTTTCTTCCAGAGATTGATTTTTTAGGGCTGGGGATGTAGCTCTGTGATAGAGCACTGGCCTTGTATGCATGAAGCCCTGGGTTCAATCGCCAGAAATGAAAAACAAATAAATTATTTTATATCTAAAGTTCTGAGAGCAGCATTCGGTGTAGCCTAGATCAGTCTGGAGAGGGGAAGAAGCCGCTGTGGCTCCCAGGAAGATGCTGTGTCTGGCCCCCTGGTGTCTCTTTAGGTCCCTCTCTCCATGGGTGAGATTTGGGGGAGTTTGGCAGAGGGAAATCCCCTCACTCCAGAGCATCTTAACATCCTGGACCTCATCCCTGGAGATAAAAGACCTACATCACAACCTCCAGGGCCCTGGGCTCTCAGACAACAAGAGCCTGTCCAGAGCCCACTTCAAGCTGACAGCAGAACTGGAACAAGGAAGCAAACCCCCACCCCACATGAGGGCTCTGCTCCCCACACGCAGTGCCCAACCTCTGCCCAAACTGGAGGCAGGATCGTCTTCCTGGGGACCTCTGAGATGTGCCAGTGCTAGACCTTGAGCCCCAGCTGGCAGGGACAGGGAGGGCCATTTGTGAAATCCAAGTCAGGACCATGCACTGCAAAGTGCTCCACACAGGTCGATGGTGAAGAGAGTAATGGAAATCACTCTGGGCTCCGGAAATTCTCAAGCAGCCAGGGGATTGACATGGTCTCCCCTCCCTGGGTCAAGGACTCCTGCCCACTTTGGAGAGAAAAGGAGAAGAGGAGGAAGAGGAAAGGAGAGGTAACAGAGACCCGGCAGGCTCCCATCCTGTCCCTCTTGTTCGCCGACTCCTAAGGAGCCTTGATAAAAGGAGAGACCAGATCCTCAGGCAAGGAACACACAGAACCCCCAGGACCCCCACATCCCCAGCCCCCTCCCCACGAGGACCAGCCCCTCACCTGTTGATGGAGCTGACACTGGGCACCGTGTCATTGTCACATACTCGCTCTGCCAGCAGCCGGTCCCTGATCTCCCAGGCAAACATGGTGGGATTTTGGCGTTTATACTCAGCGATTTTTTCCACCACTTTGGGTGTGGCAACCTTTGGTTTGGATCCTCCAATCACCCCAGGCTTGATGCTTCCTGTCTCATAATACCTAAGACCCAAGAAGAAAGAAGCTTAGTCACAAGGAACCAGAAAAGTGGATGAATATTTGAAATGTGGCTGGTCTGAATCAAGATATGCTGTAAATGTAAACTACAAATCAGATTGTGTGTGTGTGTGTTACTAGGATTGAACCCAGGGGCATTCTACCTCTGAGCTACATCCCTAGCGCCCCCCTTTTTTTGAAACAAGGTCTTGCTAGGTTGCTGAGAGTCTCGCTAAGTTACTAGGGTTGATGTTGAATTTGCAATCCTCCTGTTTCAGCCTCCCAAGTACTGGAATTACAGGCATGCATCACCATGCCCGGCTGGATTTTTTTAATTTAGTACAAAAAAAGGGAATGTAAAATATCTCACTAATAATTTTCACATTCCTTATTTGCTGAAATGATAATTTTTATACACCATATCAAAGAAAATATATAATCAAATTGGCTATATCTGTTTCTTTTTACTTCTCTTAATATGCTCCTAGGAAATTTTAAGTTGCATACATTATATTTCTATTGGACAGCACTAGCAAAGATGCTGCATATTATCAAAATTCTTTCATATGCATCTACCATTTTACAGTTTACAAAAATCCTTCCAGTCAGTTTTCCCATTTGATCCTCCACAGTTCTAAGCCTTATATTGTTTTAAATGAATCAAGGAGTGAATGAACAAATAAACAAATAGGTACCCTCTATAGTGTAAATGAGATTCATAGAGGTGAGATGGCTTCCTGGGGGGTCACACAAGACCAAGTGGCCAAGCCAGGGCTGGAGACAAGCCCCTTGGACTAAAATTTCTCCAGAAAGGTGGTTTATGCCTTTGATTTGCCAGCTCTCCCACCCCTCGCAGAAATCTCCAGCATTCTGTGAAACTGTCCTCTAAAATACAAATTATTTTTCCATAAGAGAAAAAACAGTAATCCTGGTGTAAAATTAAAAGGAGTGCTGGGTTCCAGAATTAACTGGAAATGTGTGTTGGAAATCCAAGCCCAAGCAATCAGAAAAAGCAACCACAAGTCTCGGCGGCTCTTCCAGGGGCTTCCTCTGAGGTAAATGGCTGTTTCTAAGGACATTTCCATGCTATCAGCTTTTCCTCGTTAACGCAAATAGGATGTCAGGGTTTTACAGTAAAACCGAGACCAGGGAGAAGAGTGCCATGAAAGATCATTTCAGGGGGAGAAAATGACTTGATTCTTTTTCTGAATCTGAGCCGTCACTGGATGTCTCTCTCAATATTTACGGAGGAATTCTTGACTTCCTCTTCCGAAGGAGATTATCTTGCAGTTGAATTTTTTTAACCAAAAGACATTTTAGAAATGACTAGTAATTTCTAAACCTAAGAAGAATTTCTAAGAGGTAAGGGAACCAGATGACTCTGGGATGAGTGGAAATGTTGTTCAGGAATGACTATAACATTATAGAGGCGCTGAAATTGTCAGCCTAGGTAAGTCTGGTTATGGTCAAGTTGGTGGATACTCTAGAATAGAAGAAATAATTTGGGAGCAATTACGTGGAAGAAAAAAGTCTATTTTTCATTGAGAAGAGTGAGTCATTTATAAATTTTGACCATAAGGCAAAACTCAACCTATCCCTCCTCTCTGAAAAAATTGTTGAAAGCAATTGGCTATATTACTTGCTGAAAAATATTATTCACAACAGGGTTTTTTAAATATCCAAGAAAATATTGTGGGTTTTTTGCCAGAAGTCTAGAAAAATGCCTAAATCTAGGCATGACAGCAATTCCTGCAGACTCCAATTATCCTGTCAATTTTACAATAGAATGTCAATTCTTACTTATAACACAACAACTTGTTATTTAGGCACAGCTTTCTAAAATTTACAGAGCTCTTCTTCACATTATTTTGATCCTCCACACCTGTAATCCCAACTACTGGGGAGGCTGAGGTAGGAGTATCGCAAGTTCAAGACCAGCCTGGGCAATTTCGCCAGAGCCTGTCTCAAAATAAAAATAAAAGGGGCTGGGGATGTAATTCAGTGGTAGAACATCCTTGGGTTCGATTCCTAGTACCTTAAAAAAAATTTATCCTGCTCTTCACACCAATCGAAGCAGGATTTTCTAGAAGGGAAAAGAAGTAACCAGAAAACTAAGTGACTTACCCAATTCCCTCTGGAAGCTGGAGGCAGTCCCAGCCTTCAAACCTGACTCCAAGTCTAGTGCTCTTCCTACGAGAGCAAACTGCTGCCTTGGTTATAAAATTTTAAGTAATAATTATAATGATGCCTTACAAATGTAAAGAGCTTTGCTGTTTACCAGGCATTTTCACACACATTGTTCATTCAGTGAATCGCTAGTCACTGGTGCCTATGGGATAGGGATGGTCTCAGACAGAGACGACCTGGCTTCAAAATACATTAGTTGAATAGAACTACAACACTCACACTGCAACTCAGAAGGCAGCAGGAGGAAGCCTGCCGCATACGTGGCTGGTGGGTGACGGCGCTCGGGGTCCCCCGGCCATCCCACCTGCGCAGTGCCAACTGTGGAGAGCTTGACCCAAGAGGTCTCTGTCTTCCTTTTGACTGGCACAGAGGCCAGGCACTTAGAAGGCAGCACTGACATTGGTGAAACCCCAACTTGCAACTGTGTCAAGTGAGGGTTCAGACTTAATAACCATTCTTTCATCTCGGCAAAACAGCCGTGCAGCCCTTTGGCTTAGAGACAAAAGACGGCAGCCACCAACACACAGTGTCCTTCAGGGCCTGGGGTGTTGGTTTGGGAGCCAAGAGGTGTAGGTGCTGGTCAGTGGCTCTGACGCTAACTCACTGTATGATCCCTGTGTGATCCTGGCCAACTCACTCAGCCTCTCTAGGCCTCCCTTATCCCATTTCTATAGCAGGGGGAGAATGTTTGCCCTGCTTGACTTGCAGGGCTGTTGTGAAGACAGAAATACAGAATGACAACAAAAAAACTTTGCAAAATATAAAATAAAGAGCATGGCTGAAGGATTAAAATCTCCATTAAAGCATTTGTTTTTACTGTGTAACATACTACCCAATTCCAAATGACGTGGACCTCCCAACCAGGCTCCAGAAAGAAGACAACAGCCAGGTTTGGGGTGGATTTAACTTGGCCTCACATGGCATCAGGCTGTGCCTCCCCAGCCCCTCCGCAGCCTGGAGATCTAGACTGCATGCCCACACTCCCAGCACACCGTCCACCTTCCCGAGGGGACCGGGGAACCTGCCTGCCACACAGACTCTGAAAACCACAGCCACCGCACACCACACGCTCTCTCCAATCTGTCACCTCGTTTGTGCCCATCGAATTCTTCAGTGAACAAACAAAACAAAAAAAGAAAGGAAAAAAGAAAGAAAGAAAAAAATCTGTGGATCGAAAAGCCCCAGTTGAGAAATTCCCAGTCACACTGTTTTAGGGCTGAACTTGTTTCTTAAAAGGCAGTTCTAATTAGAGTGACATTTTGTCCACTGTGGTTCTTAGTTATGAAAATAATGAGCTATGAAATTCCAATTTATTGTTGACAACTTAAACGGCCAGGCACCGGAGCGACGCATAACTTCCGAGTGCCACTCTACCTAGTGACAAATCTATTCCGGGCCGAGGGAGGCTGCTGGCTGGGCTTGGAAGGATCCCTATCTTCCTTAGTCTCCATGGGAGATTTGGAGGGCTCCGGGGCAGCAGAACATGAGGATGGAGCTTTTGGACATCCCTTCTAAGAAAGGCTCAGTATCTGGAAGATTTCAAACAGCAAGCAAAATGTCGGCTCAGCAAAGATGTCTCGGCAAAAACAAAGGAAGGCCTTCTTTCTCTCTCCCTCTCCCTCAGTACAAAGAAGATAACTGTGACCCATTCAGCTCTAGAAGTCTAATGCTGAGATAGTCTAAAATATTTCTCCTCTCTCTCTCTTTCCTTCTAACTTGTCTTCATTTCTCTCTATTTCTCTGTTCTTCTAAAACCATTCTCTCTCTTCTCTTTGTTTTCTTTTTCTCTATCTCCCTGTCAGCTACTTTCTTCTCCTCTTGCTCGCATCCTCCTGCCTAAAACCACCATCTAACAAGAACATGCTGATTTCCTGATTTTGCTTGCTGAGTGCCTAGCAGGAGTGGAGCCCACAGCCTCCACGGCTGAAGAGACCTATGCTGGGCTGGAAGATGAAGAATAAACACAGGCATCGAGAGCCCTAAAGGAGCTGCCAGGCCCCTGGCCCCGAAACTTCTTCCTTTGGCCTCAAGCAAGACTCTGCAAGACTATTCAACACTGTGGCTCCCTCCATCTGAGAGAATTTCTTGAATTCCAGCAGATAGAAGGAAAAGAGCAAGCAGAAAGTCATGATGTCACTGACATATTTCAAAATGTTTATTTTTTTTCAGGCATCTATTCTCAAACCATAATGCAAGCTACAAGACAAAGGTTATTTTCTAACACAGGGAAAGCAATAGAAAGCACAGAACAACTTAAACCCAAGAACTTTCCTGCCTGCCAGGGAAGACCTATAACAACACCACACATCCAAGAACAGACCTATGGCTGTGTTTAGGGGAGTCTGGGAAGACACAGATGGTCCAGCAATCTTTTAAGCTCCATCCCAACCCAAGTACTGACTGGCTGATAAACCTGGGTCAGTCACTCTGCCTCACTAGGTTTGTCTCTTCATCTTAACACATGCTTTGCTGGATCATGCTGAGGCTACTGAGAAAATAAACGGGAGCGCTAAAAAGCTCTATGGCCCTCTGGGAGAATCGTCATTGTTAGTATTTTTTTTTTTTTGCGGTACTGGGGATTGAACCCAGGGGCATTCTACCTCCCAGCTACACCCCCAGCCCTATTTTTTATTCTTTATTTTTGAAACAGGGTCTCACTAAGTTGCAGAGGGTCTCACTAAGTAGCTGAGGCAGGCTGCAAACCCAGATCTTCTGGTCTCAGCCTCCCAAATACTGGGATTACAAGCGTGCGCCACCACGCCCAGCTTCATTGTTAGTATTTCACTTGCAGCAAATCACCAGGTCAAGTGGCAACTTTCAAATGTCAGATTTGAGAGTTGGTGTTTGTTGTTTTTTTTCTCTTCTCCCCCTTCTCTAATTTAATACGTACTTAGGATGCCTGTCACTATGAAGGAAACAAAGCATACAAAGGGAAAATACGGCAGCCCAACATAATAAGGTTGATGATAACCCAACACTGAAAATGATGGCTAACTTTTAAAAATAGAAGGTGCTTTTTAAACACATTAAAATGAAACACTGAGGGCTGGGATGTAGCTCAGTGGTAGAGTGCATGCTTAGCCTTTGCAAGGTCCTGGGTTCAATCCTCCGCACCAAAAAAATAAAAAGAAACATTGAACTCTGGTTGTGTAATTTTATAACTTACAGATTCTCCACCCAGCCCTGCCCTGAGCTCACCTAATATGTGCAGGGGAAATCCCTGCAAGCCTCTTATACTTGCGTTCTTTAGAAAAATTCACCAGGTTTTCAAAAAAACATGTGTTGTCCCTCCTGACTAAGTCATTCTATTCCACATGTCACTGAGACAAGGGGTTTCCCAGGGCTATTTTGAGTTCGATGGCTTCAAAGGGGCTTTGCAAACTCTAAAGTGTTGAGGATGTGAAGGAAAATGCCACCATGATCCTCACTATGACACTGGCACATTGGACAGCTGCTGGGTCATCTTTTAGGTCTTTATTTGAAAGATCGAGGGAAGCCTGGAGCTCCTGCCTTTACCTGCCAAGAATTTTGCTGACACAACCATGGCTGACCCGAAGCTGCCTGGAGATGTCGCAGGGCCTGACACCTTGATGAGCAAGTTCCACTATCCTTTGGCGGACTACATCTGGAAGTGGTCGTCCATTCACAAAAACCCCCCCAAGCTGATTCACTCCTCCATGTCCTGAAACAGATCAGAAACAAAAGGCAAGGGGAAGGGTGGTTAGAACCAGTCACATAGTAGAAATGCCACTGTGAGCACACAGATTCCCTCTACCACAAATGCCTGGTAGGATGGATGTCTTGTGCGCCTGGAGTCCAATCATGCAGACTACACTAGGACCTTAAATTGCTTTTAAAAATTAATCTTAGCCTTTGTCCATCTTCAGTCACTTGAGCCATTGATAACAAGGATTGCCATACTATGTTTCCTTTAGTTACTAGCATTTTCCCCATAAATTTTTTTTAACAATGGAATGAGTGAAGACCCCAATCTATACTAACTATAGATTGCACAGGGGCACAGCTTATTGCATGATACTGAAGTCTAAGGAAGATCCTGGGGAGAAAATTTTGTTTTAAACTATATCAAATTTAAAGAGCAAACTCTTTTTCTTTCAACAAATGTTTTTAAAAATGAAAAGGACTACAAACAACTCTTTTAACAAATGTTTTTAAACATGAAGAGGACTATTCCAGTAAACCTACATCTCAGGGGGAAAATGTTTTTAAATCAGCAATCTAACTTAAGGGCTAGTGACTTTAAAAAAAATGTAACAGCATTTGTAGAGTGCTGAAACAAAATCCAACAATAGCCATCATAAAAAGAAAATTAAAAACCCTTTTTTTAAAAAGAGGTTGACATGCAGGCTTGACCACTGTACCCTCTCAGAACACACAAAAGAAATGGGTCATAGGATCTTCAACACACAGTATATTCCACTTCACTGCATTGGGATGTGTTATAAAGGCATTTCCCTGGAATTTTTGGAGTGTTTTGCAATTGACAAGCTGCTCTAAGTTGGTTGGGGAGAGGGAAGGGAATAAAAAAGGCCAAAGAAAGCTTCTGAGTCCCAGATTTTACATGGGCTCGGAGATGGATTTTAAGTAAAAGGAGCCAGGGAAGGGTCTCTTCCACCCACATGCTCCCCTCTCTTACATCAAGTTCCATTTGGGGGGAAATAGGGACCCAAATAAATTGAAGAGCTAAACCAGTAAACAAAGAGTGATCCAATGTAGCAACATCATTGATCTTGAAGCTGTTAATCAGCCACTAACTGATGTTGCTGAGGATTGGAGCCAAAAGCCAAGTCCAGAGCATATACTGATGTTGCTGGCAGCTCAGAGGCCAAGGAAGGGGAAACCTCCTCCTTAACTGGGACTGCCTGGACCAGGACTGGACTGTATAAGGGAAGCCAAGGCATCTCCAAGGTCACACACACATACATACTCCAAATCTAAAACATTTCGCCCCAGTATTCTTCTGCTGCCTGGGTTCATGAATGACATCTGAAATGGAGGGGGTAAAAACTCCTAACATAGCCTATATCCTTAAAACTGTCCAAGCAATCCACTGAAGTTTCTCATGAATATTTCTCAAAACAAGCTCAAGCCTTTTTCATTAAAAAGACACAATTTCGTAGATAACTACAATACTTATCTGTCCTAAATTTTTCTCTGATTTTCAAAATAAGCTTTAATCAGTTTTGATTGTTCCGAAACATTCCAGAAATAAGAAAAAATAAAAAATCCCACACAGGATTTTACAGGTAGGAACACAACTTTACAGTTTACCTAAACCAGAAAGACTGCAGCCACCCTGGCCAAGAGCCTTAGGAAGGATAGGTTCTGGGGCTGGGAGCATCTAAGAAGAAAGTGTACAGATCTTTCCAGAGCAAACTGGACTTAAGTAAAAGAAAGTCAATTCAAATTGGTATGAGCTCTGGGAGGACAAAAGGCAGGAAAAGGAAGCTAAGAACTCAGCACACTTTTGGTATGACCTGGGAGTCCAGGCCTTGCCTCGTGGATCATATGCAATAGCCTATTTTCTATATCTTTGGCAATTGAGACTGTCTGCTCAAAACACAGTGTCAACCTTCAGAGGACCTGAATGCCAAGAGTAGTCTTGCAAGACATTTGTGAGTTTGGAGGGCTGTTTTTGTATCATATTAAAAGCAAAAACAAAAACACCAAGGGTCTCCTACAACCTGGTCTCTTTAGGTCACAGCAGGTCCTCAAACCTTCTACCCTTGACCACAAAGGCAAAGCAACTAATGCTCTTGCAGAGTCTGACACTAGACCCAGGATGACCTAGGACACTTACTCTCTCAACTTTCTGGAAAGTCTCCATGGCCCTCTTGCCTCAGTCACAGTCCTACCCAAAAAAGCTCTTCAAAGGTGGCAGTTAGGAGGTGTATAACTGGCCCGAGGAAAGCCACTTACCCTGGGATTGGAAAGAAGGGAAGCCCCAAGTCTGAGAGAGGGAAGGCAGGCTGGGGAAAGAAAAGAGCAAAAGGGAAGTAGGTGGGAAGGGTGCAAAGAGTGGGCACTAAATGAGACAGAGCAGGGAGAGAGAGCCTGGAAAGGAAGCAGCAGATCAGACGGGCAGAGGAGAAGAAAAAGGAATGAAGTCAGAACAGGCCAAGAAAGAGAAAATGGAAAAAGCCCAGGAAGGGGGCATCTGGAAGATAGAAGACTTCTGTGGGGTGGGACCTTTGTTTTTCTGGGGTCCCAACTTCAGAACTCAATTTCCTTGGAGACCTCTAGTCCCAGTCCTGTGGACCTCAGCTAAGTGAGGGCTCATCCCCTGGCAGGGTGCTGGGCCAAGCAAACTGGCACTTTCCAGGGGAGGTAGGATTTACAGCAACAATGACAGATGCAAACAGATGAGGTGAAAATGAGGAAGCAGGCACATAGTTATGAAGAAAACACAGGCCAGCCTCCTCAGGGCAGACTGAACTGGGTTTGGAAGGGATGGGGGGGAAAGGATTGAATTGCAGATGTCCCTGGGGCCTTTGTGGCTCTGATCTGAAAGAGGCTGACCTCCATGGATGCTCCTCAGATCCTGATAAGGTCATGCTGCCCACCCCCCAAAGGCCATGGCTGGGCATAAGATTGTGGGGAAAGGGTCCCTGCTGACTCAGCTGCAGATTGAACTATAGGGCCCACAGGGTCATTGAAATTCCTCCTAGATGGACCAGAGAGGAAGAATAAAGGGGCACACAGGCATGCAAACAGGAGCACAGGGAAAATCTGTGCTGAAATCTCCCCAGTGGACTCTCCAACAGGTAGACAGGTGTTGACACACGTGGACAGTAGAGCTGTGGCCACAGATATGTTTGGACTACATGGACCGAAAGCCTTACACACATGTACTCACCCACACAGTTCACTGCCTCTCCCTGGAATCTGAGGCCCTCCCTCTCCCCTTCCATGAATCCCCCAAAGCCTCATATTTATGCCTCTCAAAGAGACCCAAGGAGCAGCTCCAGCTCTTCCCATGTGAACTTCTGTCAGTCTTTTTGCCTCTCTGACCTCAGTATCATATTCTATAAAATGGGCATAACTGAAGGTTTGGGTAACCCTCAGGTTGGACACTGGCTACAAAAGTGCTTAATAGCTGGTAAAGATGCTTGGAGGAAGGAAACATCTTGTGTGGGAGGCCATTGTGTTGATGCAAATCATGAGCCTAGAACAGGGTATGGGGGTACCTCTAAACTCAGAAACCCATTTCATGGCATAGAAGTTGTTTTGCTGAGAAGTGGTGGTAGAGGAAGGGGTAGAGGAGAGAGGTGACAGGGAAAAACTGACCAGGGCCAGGAAGGAAGATAAGGAAGTAGGACTTTGAGCCCCTACTTAACCCAACCACCTCCCAGGATCTATTTGCCCTCACTGCACCCTATCACCAGAAAATTGGGCCTCAGAGCTGGCCTATATTGTGCAAGCAAACAGCATTGGGTGCCAGAACCAAAAGTTCTTCCAGAAGCCAAAGGCTTGCACCATATCTGGAAACTAGGCTGGCTGGGACCCAGCCCCCACCGTGCTGCCAGGGAGACTGAAAATGGGAGAAGGAAGCACAACCCCAGGAGGGGCAGATTGAAGGCCAGGGCAAGGAGGGACAGACATTAGCGGTTGGCTAACCTGCATCTGGAAGGAGCTGCCTGCTCCATACTGATGCACAGCCAAGAGATCACTGAGTCTGATGCTATCTCCCAAGGGCTGAGGCAGGACCTCTGAGCAGCAGAGCTCTGGGCAGAAGGAGGCAGTGAGGGCCTGGGGATTCTAGCCAGCAAGGAGAGAAGCACAAGGGTCAGCCCTCCCCACCTTGTCCCCCAGTCACTTCTTGGCTGAGCCAAGGGCTTGCCCACCTCTCAGAATATTGTGCCCAACTAATTTGCTTTCTGGCTCCCTCTGTAAGTTCAGAGCCTCTCCAGAGCCAGGCTCAAGTATGTGCAGGAAAAGGCTACTGAAGGTATGGGGTCACGGTGGACTGGAACTGGTTTAAGCACAGGCCCCAAACTGTGAGGAATCGTTTGGCTGGGACCAGAGCAAGCTGCTTCTCTGCAAACCTCCCCACCACCTTAAAGGATTACCTCCGACTCTGGATATGGACACAAAGAGAAACTGACCTGCCTGCAGCCAGCCTGGCTGCCTAGACAAGCCTTCCCCTGCTAGCGGGGCGACTCGGCCCTCCCTCCGTGGCAGCCGCGGACATTCTCTCCCCCGCAAGCTCGCCTTCTCTCCAGCCGGGTCTCTACTGCCTTTGTTAAATAGGGGACCCAGGGCTAGGGAAGCCGGATCCCTGGCAATCTGAGGGGAGCTGAGCTTTGGGAGGGCTCCTAGCACTGAACAACTCCCTGACCTGCAGCCGGCGGAGACGGGAGCTGGGCACCCGACTCCAAGTTGCCAAAGCTTGGCACCTTCCTGGAGCCGGCTCCACAGCCAACAGAAGGAAAACGCGATTCGTTCCACTTGGAATTTCCTTGAAATCTCCGAATGTAATCTGGCTTTAACTCACTGTGAGAGGAGCGCTCATCTCACAGGAGGCTGTGCTAATGGGTGAACTGGCACGTTCCCGCGGGTCGGGCAGTCAGGCGGACCTTGCCTGTGCCCGAAATGACCCTTCCCGTCTCCTACACAAGAAGCGGCTTTCAGAAGGCGGGGGCGCCTGTATGGTGACTAATTGGCTTTTCTTTCTTTCTTTCTTTCTTTCTTTCTTTCTTTCTTTTCTTTCCTTCTTTCTTTCTGTTTAGGGGAGAAGCCATCACGAGGCAGGCGTCCTGCAGAGAAAGACCCAATGGGGTCTTTAAGGGTTTCTGTATGAACTGGCCTCCTCCTGAGCAGAAGCTTAGCTCACAGACCGGGACTTCGTTGATTTTTCAAATCCCCCTCCTCAACTCCAGGACGCCTTTGGAGCCCTGGGCCAGGTGTCCTTTCTTAGCTCTCAACCTCTTCCTTCACAAATACAGGGACTGGTCAGGGACCCACTTTCCCTCCAAATGGCCAGTCTTGATCAGCCCCTCGGCTGAAAAAGGCTCCATCAAGGATGGAATGTGGGGCGCTGTCTGAGACTCAAACTGACCTCTCGTTACAACTTCGTGCCCTCCAACCAGCCCAGCCCGGAGCCCTCTACAAGTCCCAGCCATGGTTCTCCGGAGGTTCTGAGATGTCGCTGCTGGAGCCCCGGAAAGGCTGCAGCTCGCCGCCTACACTGCGCGTTGCTGGAGGCGGGATTCCCGGACCAGGTGCTCCGGCCTGGGCGGTCAAGCGCGGTGTGCCATGTCCCTTGCCTGGAAGCCCTTGCACTTTGCAAAGTTGGCTATGCCGCTACAGAGGTCCGGGGTCCTCCCGGCCTTAGTACCTGTCCCGCGGTCCGGCACCCCCAACCCGGTCCCGGCCGGAGAGTGAGAGAAGCGAGCTCGCCGCCTACTTACTATGCATGGATGCAAACGGGTCGTGCTTACAGTGTATTTCCATCGGGGCGCTCCAGACTGCAGGCCGGCCCACGCCGCCGCCTCCCGGCGCCAAGGGGCTGCCCAGGGCGGCTAGGGAGCCGCGCCACCAGGCCGGGCACCGCGCGAGCCGGGCTCAGAAAGCACTGCTGGAGCCTTGGGGTCTCTCCCAGAGCCTCCTTGCCGAAGACTGCCGAAAGCTGTTCGGAGAGGCGGGAAACGGCGCTAAAGTAATAGGTCTGGGACTGGGCGCCCAACTCTGGCTAGCTTCGTTCCCTGGCTGGCTCAAGCGGCGGCTCCCAGCCCAGCCCGGAGTAGCTGCGGCCAATGCGCCCACGGTTTCGGGGACATAGCATAGGGGCCCACCTCCGGAACGGCTAGGCGCCCCCGGTCCACTGTAGGAGCAGCTTTGAGGAGGTCGCCAGAATACACAGCCCTTGGCTTCACTGGGGAGCAGGGAGGCCCGCGGGCTGCCAGGCTGGTTCCGCGGCCTCGCCTGCCTCTAGAGTCGTTCCTCGACCCCTTGGTCTCTTTCAGATCCTTTCTCTCTCTGCTTCTGAGTCTCTGGGGCTCAGACTTGCCCCTCAGCCGCTCTGCAACTGGCTCTCCGACGTCTCGGACGAAGTTGCAGAGAACTTCCTCTCTGGCCGCGCAGGGGCCCCGGTGGGTTCGGAGATGCTTCCGCCACTGATGTTGGGGCCGAGAGACTCGGAGTTGCAAACCCTCAAACCCCGGGACCCGCTGCCTTCAAAGTTCCCGCGGCCCCCGCTACTCCCCCATCGCTGGGACCAGGAATGGGGACAACAGCGATGGGCTCCTTCTCGCCTGGCTATCTGCCTCGCGCCTACCAACTCTTCGAGCCCCACTGCCCTCTCTCAGGGGGCGGGGGTCTGGTTGGACTGTCTTCCAGCTGCCTCTTCCGGGACAGCCGCCGAGCCTGCCCCAGGCGTGGAGTGAAGGACGGAGAAGAGAGCGGAGGGTCCCCGCGACCAAGGCCGCTGGGACTGTCGGTGCTGTGAGGAAGCCACTGCCGGCTTTCACTGTCGGTGCTACCGCTGCCGCCGCGGGCGCTAGCCCTCCGCCTGCTCGGCGCACACAGTGCGCCACCGCGCCGCCCCGGAGCCGCTTTCAGGACCCGCTGCGTGTGGACAGCGCCGCCCGGGGCTCAGCCTCCCAGCGGGCGGGGGCGGGGCGGGGGCTAACCTGCCAATCACGCCCCATCAAGCCAATCAGAATGGTGGCAGCCGGCCACGGTCCGAAACACCTCCTCATTGGTTAAGCAACCCATGGACTCCGCCTGATTAGCCGATACCTGGGCAATGGGAGAGAATAGGGGGCGGGGCCCAGGCGGCGGCACCACGTTCATTGACAAACGCGCGGGGCCAAGGTCTAAAGGATAGCAGATGGGGGAGGGGGAAGGGAGAGGAGGACCCACGCAGCTCTTGGAGAGTGTCTCTAGTGGTCCCGCCGGAACTCTAGTGGCCCTTCCCGCCGCGACTTTGGGATCCTGTGCTGCCCTGAGGGATTGGGGGCAGCCGAAGCAGGGTGAGGGGTGAGAGTAGGGGAATAGCGGAAAGACACCAAACCAAATAAACAAACAAAATACCTACCCAAGGGTGTTGGAGAAAGTAGAAAGTAGGGGTGTTGGAGAAAGTGGAGATCTCGCTTTCAATCTAAGTGATGGACTCCTAGTATGCGCATACCTGCCAGTCTGACCTCACTTTCCTCATCTGTAAAATGGGCGGAGTTGGGTTAACTGGTTTTTGATGAATGCTCCTTCCAGCAGAAACACTTTCTAATTTTATCAAGCACCTGCTAAACCACAGCTGCCCCCTCTTTGTCCTCTCATTCCCTCAGTCTACCACAAGACTCCCAATTCTGCACTGACCAAAGTCAGAGACATCAGGAAGAAGGGTATTAATAATCCTTTAAAGTTAGTATCCAGGATGTTCCTGAGGGAAGAGGCTATCTGAGGCTGTGGACCAGTTTGCCCAAGGAGAGCTGTAGGCCTCTTTCCAGCCTCAGACCAGGAACTGCCAGAGGCTTAGGGGACTGGCAATGCATGCAGCTAAAGGTGTCTGCTGGTAGGAACAATTCAGCCTCCAGAACAAGGCTTCTTGGAAACCAAATGGGCCCAGTCTCCTCCAGTGCTAATGAGGGTCCCTGAGGCAGGCAGCTAGGCAGGAATATTCTATCTGCAAGAGTCCAGCAAAGCCTCTTCAGATTCACTACAATGCTACACCTTCCAGCTGACCTCTCCTCACTAGAAGTTCCTGTAAGTTTTGTGACAAAATGGGTGGATTTCTAGAACCTTCCTGACCCAGGAAGGGCCTTTGGCCAGCAAGTCTCATTTTCTTAGGGGTATAAGGCTCTGGGACCGCAATCAAAGGAATTGGACCTTAAAACAGAAGCATGTGTCAGCCATTCTTTACCTAAGGATGATATCGTTTTATGAGCCCTATCCAGGGACTGGCCCTGCATTTTCCTGCCCCAGTAGCTTGTGGGAGTGATCCAAAGGCTCACCATTTTGAAGTCGTATGTGATTATCCTTTAATATTAAACATAAATCCAAAACAAGGTCTCATATTTATGCCCCAGACATGGGCATGTAAGGAGGAAAGAGCATAGGCTGATGGGGAGGACATCCTCTGGCTTCATTCTCACCCTAAGTTTCCCCCCTCTCCCCTCTCTTTGCCCCTCCTTGCTCCACTTCTCATACCTCTAAACTGGGTCCACACTTTGGGCCCACCTTCCCTGCCGACCCAGCTGCCCCTGATCAGTAGACAAGTTTCCGGTGTGGTGGAGACACCTGCCCCCCTCCCCCTCCAGAGCACAGCTGTGGAAAACATCCCCAGGCGGCCTCTAGGGACCCCGGAGGCTGTGGTGTGCTGGGGGTGGGGAGGAAGGTGGCATTATCTCTCCATTGTCTGGAACCCCACTGGTCCAGATCTTTGATCACAGTCCCAACCCCCACCCTGAAGCGGGAAGGTCCACCACTGGAGAAGATGTGGGGATGGAATAAGTCCCCAACACAGACTTCATACAGTGACTGAGTGGATCGGAAATCACTGAAATTCAGAGCCCCAGACCAGACTCCACACCCCAGCTCTGTGTTCCCACTAAAGAGGCGGGAGTGTGGGGATGCCCCAAAAGACACAGCCAGTGACACCCCTATCTAGATCTAGAGTCTTAGAGCTAAAAAGAGTTCTGAGGCTGTGCTTTCATCATTTTACAGCTGTGGAACCTGAGGCAGGGAGGTCAGCTATGACTTGTCCAAGGTCATACACACAGCAAGTCTGGGGTAGCAGAAAGGCTGTGGGCTGGAAATCTTTCTCAGAAGCATCTCCCCAGACACTCTGGGGGATGGCCAGGCATCCATGGGGGAGGAAGGATGCTGCCAAATCAAAGAACCTGGCTGGAAATGCCGGCTCAAGCTGGTTTTCTGGTGTGGCTTGGACAGAATCCCTGGAGCACTATGGAGATGGGACAGAACCGCAGATATTATTCCAACAGGAGTAGTTCAGATCCCCTTTTTGCACCGTATGTGCTTGGCTTCTGGATGGTGTTTCGTTGTGTGGTTCCCACAGGGCCAGCCTAACCTGTTCTGGGAAAGCAGCTCCTCCTGCACCTCATGATGAGTGATGCGTGGGGCAGACGATGTTTCCCTGCGAGTGGGGGTTATTCATCGCCACCCCAGCGGGACAGCCTTCAGAAACTTCCAAACCCAAATAGCATGACCAGACCTGATATTGAGGCCGTCTAGCACACCCTTACTGGCCACCAAAAGGCAGCCCAGAGAGGTTACGTGACTAGCCTGAGATTACACAGGGATTCCATCGCAGAGCCCATCTTCTGCTCTTCAGTCCTGCCTCCAAGTGCCTAAGAGCCACAGTCTGGGTCCGGTGAGCTGGTCTCACCGCCACTGCACTGAATGCGGTCGGACTTCCCTACACACAACAGTCAGTGACTTCTTTCTCCCAGTAGCAGGATTTTGAGCCATGCCCTATGCTAGACCCAGGGGGCAGAAAATGGGAAAGGGACCCATGCCGAAAGAAGCTCAATTTATGCAAATCGAATTGCCTTTGAAATTTTTGCTATTGGAAGAAAGTCCATTGAGAATAATGTTTGAGAAGCCAGAACACCTTTCAAGAGCACCTACCTTGGTGTGCCGCTGGAGACCTGACTCCCCTCTCTGGCCTTCCCACCACTCCCTCTGTCAGGGCTGCTATAGTGCTCTCTGAGCCTGAGATTTACTCTGCAGCCAGAGTCCAGCCCATTTCCCTGCTCTCACAGGTCTCAGACTTGTCACTCAGTTAGGAGAAGATCAGAGATGCCACTGGGCAACACTGTCCTAACCTGATGGGTTCTCTCTAACCTTCCTTTAAAAAAGCATCAAAGAGGGAAAACAAGTGACCTGTGATTACACAGAAAGTAGGGGCACAGAGACTCCTGCATGATTCCTGCCCTCTACGGCCCAGATCTGTTTGCCAGAGCCTGTTTGCAGGAGTCGTTGAAGGAAGTGTGCATAAAAGAAGGTTTTCCCAAAACTATGTGCACTACCTGTGTTGGGGTTAGTTATCCTTACCAGCCTACTTCCCCCACCCAGACAAGAAGCACTGGGACAATCTCTCTCTCTCCCAAACACTTAAGACCCAGTAGCCCTTTCTCCTAGGGCCTCAGCTTCCCATTTCTAATGCAGACAAGAACCACTGAGATGCCACTTCCCAAGACTCTCTGAGATGAAGCTCCAATGTTGAAGAGAATTATTATCATTGTTCCAACCTGGACTCATTCCAGAGCTCTGAGACTGAATGCCAGTGCCCAATGGGAAAGTGTGCCACCTATCCAGGTCTCCCTGACCCAGGGACTCAAGGGCCTCCACCACAGGTGGCTTGCCCAATAGTGGGTTTTCTCCAAGGGTGTCCATGAAGGGGTGGGGGGAACCTATCTCTTTTCCCAGCAGGAATAAGAGGTCTAAGGGCAGAGACCCTTCCAGACCTATTCCTGCCATAACTCCTGCTTTGTGAGCTCCACAAGTCCCTGCCCTCTCTGGGTCTCTCCTTTTCCTTTTCCATACTATAAGGAAGAGGACAGAGAAGAAGATCCCTAAGCAGCTCCCTGCTGAGCAATGACCTTGCCTAATTATGGGCTCAGAACTAGAAGAACATTCTCCCTCACCATTGCACAGATGGGGATACTGAGGTCGGGGAAAGGAATGGAATTTGGTTCTGAAGGAAGTTTGAAAGGGAAGTCTAGTTGCCTGTGAAAGGCCTAGAAGTTGGGAGAGAAGAGAAGCCCTCACCGAAACCGGACCTGGACGCTCTGATCACCAGCCTGGACAGCTCCGCAGCCCCCTCCCTCCTCTTCCCCAGCAGGGAGAAAGGCCATCACAGACAGGCAGAAATGCGGTACCACCTGAACTGTCACCCTTTCCCAGGAAGGCAGCCCTTATCCCAACCCCACAGAGAGGAGGGGCGTGGCTCTCAGGATTTTAAGCTCCAGCCCCCCTAGGATTCCCCCTTACACAGACCCCACCCAGTCCAGCTCCACAGAGGAATGAAATGCTTTATTGATTAAACGATTATTCAGGCGATTGAACTAATCAAAGAGTCCATCGACCGCCATGAATTACATTCTTCATAGACAGCTTGCCGGTAGAGGCAGCCATGGGCCACACATACCCTCTCCCTGACCCTCCCACACCTCCAACCATTTCCAACACACGAGCAAATCCTACTCCCAGGCACAGGCACCTCTAGCATCCCATCTATGGAGTGCTCCACTGCCTGGAGGAAAGACAGCTGTCTGGGAATGGAGGGTGGAAAAGAAGGTGTTTCCAGGTTCCTTTTTCTGCAGCCTCATCTCAGAAACACTCTTCCAGTTCCCTTGCCTCTTTGATCTCTGCGCTCACTTCAGTCTCCTTTTCAGAACCACATCTATGCCCAGGGAGTTGTCCTGGGCTTGAGGTCTAAGTTTATTCCTCTCTGTTCTTTGACCTTTAGTTGGGGCTGGAGTAGAGGTGGGGGCTCACAGATAGCCCAGGATGGGGGGATAGGGGTTTCTTGCCAGGGCTGAGAGTATGTTTGTCTGCAGGTTGACATGATGGCCTAATGAGTGAAAGAAGCCAGCAAACCACCTTATGCCTCAAGGCAGACAGAGGGCTATGGCCCCTGATACCTCCTCTCAGACATAAACACACCCTGCTACCCAGTGCATAGACCTGTGGGAAACACAGGAGCCCTGTGCCAAGAAAGCCTGTGTGCATACAGTCGCTGGAGCTAAATGCCTTGGCTAGGCACACACATCCACCCACTTGTGCTTTCCTCCATTGGAGCGGCACCCACAGGATAAAACTTGAGTGCACGCACACACACACACACACACACACACACACACACACACACACACAGTGTCAGAGGCTAGTCTTGGTGAAAGCAAAGACTAGGGGCCTCTAGAAATGTCACCAGTAGCCCACTCACACCTGCCAAGGTTGTACCTGCCCCAGGAGATCCTTTTGTATGAATGCTAGACTCAACAGTGCTCAAAGAGTAAGGCAGTACACACTGCCCAGTGAGGACCCACAGGTCCTGAATTTATACCTCCATTTCTAGTTCTGTCCCAAAATGAGACCTGGGCCTGACTACACATGCCTAGTACAGTAGATCCCCATAGGCCCCAGACCCACGTCTATGCCTAGAAGCAAGCACTTTTGTGCGCAATGGCATGTACACTTTGGACAGCTGTTGTACATCCAAAAATGGAGGGGTCCGAAATCACGTGGTATTTGGCAGGTGAGCACAGACCCTCAAAGTAGTAGATGTACACTCAGACATTTATCCAAATTATATTCACGACACTCATAGACATACATTTTGGACACTTAAAAACATGCATAAACACCATGCTAACACATTCAAGGGTATAAAGATATACACAGAGGCACACAAAGTCTTGGACACAAACTCAGGCATTTTGAAAATATAGGGACACACAAACTCACTATCACTCATGACACACTGAGCTCCTTATGTAAACACACAGACCCAAATGTGCACACCTCCAAATAGACACTAACACAAACATTCAGAAACAGAAACACACACGCAAATTCAAAGATACTTGGACTAATGCAGAAGCGTGTGAACAAATTGGTGAAAAGACATACAAACATGCTTCAGACAGACATACAGTCAAACCCTGAGAAAATACGTCGCACCCCCCCCCAGGGTCGCCCTGCGTGGGGACCAAAGCCCGCTTGTGTCCCAGAGTTATCGGATCTGGAGCCCATATAGCAGTCCTACCTGTCCTGCCGGTCCGAGGAGTCGGGTAATTTTTCTCTAAATCCATTTTGATATTTCAGGACTTGATGGAATGGACAGGGGAAAAAAAGTTTCCACTTTTTTGTGCCTTTTTTTTTTTTTTTTTTTTTTTTTGGTGCCAGGGGCCGCTCACAGGTCGGAATAATTCAAGCCTTCCGCTCCCCCGCCGAGCTGGGGCAGCTGATCACTGAGCTGAAACTAAACGTTTTAGGTGGAAAAAAAGCGTCCGAAGGCACCGTGAAATGATTAAGGAACTAAAGAGCTTCTCGCCATGTGAGATCATGTCCTGTTCTCGCCAACATCACAAGATGTCCCCAGACACGCTGCGCCCCCAGCGCGCCGCCCCGCACTGCCGGCCGGGAGCCGGGAAAGGGTGTCCACGCTGCAGCGCCGGGCCTGCTCAGCTTGCCAGACGGGGCGGACCGGGCCCGGCCGGCCGGGGCAATGCGAAAGGCCGGGAGCCGCAGACCTGCCGCCTAGGACTTTTATAGAGTGTGGAGGGGGAGGGAAGGAAGGCTTCAGACTGCGCCGGGAGCTGGTCCGCGCGCCTTAGGGAAGGGGCAGGCTGAAGCCGAACCCAGAGCCCGGGCCTCGCAGCTGCACCCTCTACCAAACCTGCAACTAGGAGTCGGGGCCCTCTTCGCTGTGCTGGTGGC
Source organism: Glis glis (assembly GCA_004027185.1). NCBI lineage: Eukaryota > Metazoa > Chordata > Mammalia > Rodentia > Gliridae > Glis > Glis glis. The sequence continues at coordinate 25,930 of PVJS01000161.1, read as the reverse complement.
TGCTGACCCTTCCACGTGCAAACCCTGCTGTGTCGGTGGGCGCAGGCCGTGTTTTTGTTTTAAAGAAATTAACCACTCTGCCAAGCAGATGCTTTTGAAGGGAGTGTAAAGACTAGCAGTGTTGCCAGACACGGAGGGGACCCAGCATCCTCAGCCTCACCCCTAGGGCGGCGCCCGCCCCCAGGGTTCCCAACTATCCCACCCCCACCTCAATTTGCAGCGCCAATACTATATTGCTGTGCCCCTGATTTTAGGGCAGCGCCAGACCCCTAAGTCTCCCAAGTCCCGCTCTGCCTCCAGTTCCCAGAACTCCTCCCCACAGCATGTCCAGAGTATAAAGACTAAGCTGTGAAACGCTGGAGATAAAACCCAGGCCTCCGCTTTGGAGCACCCGGGCAGAGCAGAACCATCTCAGTAGATCCTGGAGGTTGGCAGCAGTTCTGGACACCTTACCCGGGCCTATAAATGGAATCCCATTGCCCTCCGGCCGGGAGACGCTGCGACATCCCCAAGCCCCCGGACTTGATTCGAGAGGGGAAATTAGATGGAAAGAGATGGGGCAGAGGTGTGGCATGTCCAGCCCGCTCTCCTCCGCCCAGGCTTGAGGCTCCCCTCCCTTTCCCCCTCCCCAGTCCCGAGTCCAGCTGCACGGCTTGGTCACTGGAAGCCTGTGGGGCCCTGCTGCGGGGTGGTCGCGGGGAAAAGGTTCTCCAGGGCGGGGGAGCGTTCCACAGGAGGACCCCGGGCCGGCCGGACAATGGCAGTTTCGGAGAGTGAATCGTCCTCAGCGAAAGTGTTTGTTTTTTGGAGGGGGTGGTCACGAGGCTGGGCCGCAACCTAGGGGGAAGAGCCTAGAGTTCAAGGAGGGGGGGCAGCGGGAACCGGACATCGCGCATCCACTAAGCAGATTTCGCCACAATCGGAAACGTGGCTGCGGATTCCCGGGCGGCCCCCCCACCAAGTGGTCTGCGCAGTCCCTCTGCGCCGCCTCCTCCCTGCAGCCTGAGGGTCCAGGTCCCTACTCCGCGAGTTGATTTTTGGCCATCTCGAAGCGTTGGACTATTCCTCTGCAGCCCGGCCCCAGCTCCCGCTTCCCGCCCTCCAGCCTCGCCCGCACCGGGAGGCTGTGCCAGGGAGGAGCGGCCTGTCGGCGCCTGGAGATCAAACGCCCTCCCGGAATTGACATTTCACCCCGGGATGGGGGCGGGGGTGTTGGGGTTTATTTTTTTTCTATTTAGGGGGTTTGTTTTGTTTTTGTTGTTTTCTTTTCATTATGAGAGAGTCTTTTGTTTCGGGTGTTTTGCGTGTTGCTTTTTTTTTCGTGGAATTGATTTTAGTGCGTTTAGCTCTGTGAGTCTCCGTCGTTGGGGTGGGTTTTGTTTTCTGTCTTTTGTATTTTGATTTCGTGTGGTTTGGTCCTTGTAGATTGTCTTTTTGTATGTCCTTTGCAAGGCTTTTCTTTCTGCCCGGTGTTTTGATCTGTTCTGATTTTGTGTTAGTGGGTGTCGTTTGTGTGAGTTGCATTGAAGAATTGCATGTTTTCTTCGATTTTGATTTTGTTTTTATTAGCTGTGCTTTGGGATGGGGGTTTGGAGTTGTGTGTTGGCTTTAGTTTTTGTGTTTGTGGGATGCTTTGGTGAGTTTTGCTTGTGTATTTTGGCTTCGTGGGGGCTTTTGGGTTAAGGGAGGGGACACTGGCCGCTACTTCGTTCCTGCAGCACCCAGTTAGTGCAGAGGATTAGGCCAAGCCTCGCGAATGGTGGGTTTGCCACATTCTGTCCGAAATACCGGACCCCGGGCGGCGCCGACGCACTGCATTCGGTGCGCCCCAGACCAGCGCTAAACAAAAGTGCGTTCCCGAGGGCGCGCCCGCTGCTAGCCACAACCCCGCGGGTCCTGCAATGCCGGCACTCGGGTCAGAATTCACAGAGCCCCCTTAGCGTCGATGCCCAGGGCTAACCGCGGTCCCTTTGCCCACCCTGTCAACCGGCAGGTCGGTGACTCCTCGCGTCTGGCCAGCGTGCTCCCGACTTCTCGGCGGGGCGGCTCCCTGCGGCGGAGCCGGTGACCAACCAAACCACTTCGGAGGACACGGAATTGATGCTTAGGCCCTAGAGATACGGGGCAAGGGGCCAGGACTCGTGGAGTCTGGGCACAGATGGGCGTCTAGAGCCCTGAAAATTCCCCATCTCCCTTGCCCGCTCTCCTAGAATGCCAGAAACCCAACTCCGCTCAGCTTTCGGTTTGGACAGCCCGCCCGGGTTTGCTACCTCAGATACTGTATCCACACCCGAACACACGCTTACACTGCTAGAAAACGCGAGAGAGCGAGCCGGCGCCTCGGCAGCCGCGGCCTGCATGGCGGAAGCAGCGAGGGCACTGCCTCAAGGGGGAAACCAAACTGTAGTGACCGCAAATGTTCCAAGGACAGAATAAGTCATTCTTTCTGTCTATGTTGCTGGGACAACATACCAACCTTAGCACACCTCGGTTGTTTAATGCTACACTAGGGAGAAAAGGAGAGGCACATTTAGAGGCAGTGAGACCTGCTAGCTAAGCCGGCAAGGAAAGCGAGAAGAATCTATAGAAAAAGAAATACGGAATGGCAGAGACAAGGCTGTGGGAAAGGCAGATTGGAGGCCCGGGAAAGGGGCTGGTGCGGAGCCTCCTTCAGGCCCCTCCGCGCTCTGGCATTCTGTGAGAGGGAGAAAGCAGAAGCCGAGAACGGAGAGTGACAGGAAAGAAAAAAGACGCAGAAGGGGTTGGCCTAGGCACGTTGCGAGCTTCCCTCTAGCGAAGATGCAGCATTCAAGGGAGGGGGAGGCCGACGTGGGAAGGCTCCGGGCCGACGTCGGGGGTTCCAGGGCCGGTGGAGCTGGGATTGGGGCCCTCAGGGCCCGGCGACCCCCTCCCCAGAAACCTAGCCCGATTCTAGCAAGGATTGGGCCATCACTGTCCGCCACTGGGCCTTCGCTGTGCGAGCCCTGGGAGGAGCGGTGGGGAACCACACTGACCCTGGGGCTCCCCGCAGGAGCCCGCGGCGAGGGTGGGTGGGAGCAGACATCCCGGCAGGAGGCAAGGAAGAGGCCACGCCCTAAAGCCAGGGGTCCAGTTCTGCCAAGAGTCTGTGGCCGGAGCTGGACTCGAAGGATTCCAGGTCCGTGCAGAACGCACGTGGCACTGCACCTTCGGCAGGCGGAGCCCCTAATGCCCAACCCTGCCCTGCCCGCTTTGCCCGGCCGGGACCGTGTCAGTATTAAGGGTGGACGCCGAGTCGCATCGAGTAGGTCCCTTGCCATATAAGCTTGGTGCTTGCCTAGGGGCGGTGCGGGGATGGATGGGGGTGCCTCTCCACCCTCAACTCCTCGCAAAAAGCGCACAGCCAGGGTCAGTTGCTGCCGCGGGATTTCAGGCGGTGCCCGCGGCAGAAAGGAGCTGAGGATTGGATTGGGTCGAAATACCCATTTCTGCTGCCAGTGAGGTCCTCTGCGCCCAACAGGGCTTCGAGCTCTGGCTGCTGGCTCGCTGGGACACCATGTGCCAGCGACTCGCCGCCCCGGAAATACTCGGGTAGCGCTGGAAAACACGGTGGGGCTGTGTGTTCGGGGAACTTGGTACTCATGGTGGGTTATTGCTATTGTTGTTTTACTTTACTGCTTTTCTTGCTTTAAAGTGCTATTGAGAGAAGCCTCAATAGAGCGCAGACCTGGGTCGTTTGAATGGGTTCATTTCAACTCAATCCAGTAATTCAGTTCCACAGCTGTTTTCCAGTGCTCAGGTACACATGGCAGATGTCAAGTGTATGCGGTATAAATATGCACAGAGACGCGATTTAAAGGTAACTCAGAGAATTTTGAGATAAAATTTACTTTCCTGGAGTTGTATTCGCAATATATGATTATGGAAACCAGGCAGTCAGTTGTATTTAAAATGTGCCAAACACGTCCCAGCAATTCACCATTACCTAAGAATCCAAAATGAGTCATTGAAAAGATTTACTGGCATTCTGATTGAAAACAAGTGTAAATCAGTTTGTTTCTTTTTATAGTTCATTTTAAATTTAACAATACCAGAACTTCAATAAAATCATATTTTGCTGAAGAAAGTTGGCATGTAGGATATTTTTCTATCATTATTTATACAATGAACTGTTAGCTCTCCCCACTCCTTTTGCTTCTGTTTCACTGTGTGATGTGAGCTTTAAATATTCATGTGTCGGCCCAGACTTACATCTATTTAATGTGTTTTAAACTAATAACATTTTAATGTGATATAATTTGATTTCATGAAGTATTGGAACCTAAAGGAACCTGCTTCACATGCGATTTTGAGTGAGGGTGAATGCACAGGCTAAACGATTCTTTTAGTTTTTGACGCAGATCAGAATGCTAAACGGAAGTGAGGCAAGCCTCTAAGTAGGCCCTTTAATGTTCTCGCTTACTTTATTCTCCATTTTTTCTATAATAACCAGAGCTGTGACAGAGGATCACAGCAGGATTGGGGCACTTTCCCTGGAGCCTGCGGTGTGAACCTGCAAATCACCAAGTGAATACCAGAGTCTCAGGGCAGGTTGGAGACTGATGGTGTTTTTCTCTGGGGGGCAGGAAGTCTTATGGGGCCCTCAAGAGACCGAAGTACAATACCTCTGGATTTGAGGACATGTCTGAAATAAAACTGTGCTCTAAAAATCTTTCAGATTTGGGGCTGGTTACCTATTTTCAGCAACTTGACCAGCTATTTGCTGGTAGCTTCTTCCAGAACTCAGCCCAGAGTAAGATGGAAAAGAGGAGCTGAGTAGGGTTCCAAGGGGTCTTTCAAATGAGCCCTGCAGCCAACCCCAGTGTCTAGCAATCACCAAAGATACTTCCCAAAGTGCTTAACTTCTCCTTTACTTTCTACTGGAGGTGGGGGCTAGACCTTCCAACATGGAATGCAAATCTAAAAAAAAAAGTCTGCAAAAAGAAAAGAAAAAGAGACTTCTCAATGTATCTTCAGTCAGTTGAATGCCATTTGAAATATCAAGTCAGTATGAGGACTTTATGAACACAAAACAAGAAAGTTGTTTCCCCCCTAAATCATGAAAATATTTCTAATGGGAAATCATGACATTCTATTTTCTTTATAAACACAGAGTATCTACCTATCACAAGGGAGCTCCAGCAACACACTGTTACCAAAGAATCTAAAGTGGGACATTGAAAAGATTTGAGGTCCAAGGATAAAATATTCATATGAAGGTCCTACTAAAATAACCATACCAAATTATTCATACTAAAATGATGCTGCTGCTATTTCAATTAAAACAATTTTTAGAACAAGTGTTGGTGATTTTCTAGAGAGATCTTTATAATTTGCTCAGAAAAACTATTAAGGAGTATGTACTCAGATTCCATATTTACAGCATATGTTATATATATGTATATATACACATACACACACATTTACGTGTGTGTGTGTGTGTGTTAGGTTCTCTGCAGTGACAGACTGAGAGGTCACAGATGGGCTTCTCCTTGTTAGGCACATTTTTTTTTTACAAGATATTGGATGGAAATAGAGGTGAATTAAAAGGGGAACAATGTTTTCCTAGTTTGGTACAGCAGTTGGTGTCTCATTTCTCATACAATTTGAGCGGAGACTCAAGTCCCCTATGAAGTGACAAAAGAGAATTAGGCGGGGGATGGAAACCTGCCGGTGTCTGCAGGCGGTGCCTCAAAGCGCTCCCTTGGACACACGTTCCTGGTGGTGGGGAGTTTGCTGCCTCTAAACCAGGCCTGACCTTTTGTCTTTTGACCTCTGATGCATGAAATTAGGTAGCAAAAGAAAATTCGAAGAAAAGGATACAAAAACATGGAAAAACAGCCCTCCCTGACAATAGTCATTGTATCAGATCATAGCGGAGCTGCCCTGCACAGCCCCAAGTACTTATTTCTAAGGCTGCAGGTCTTCCTGGCCACTGGGGTTCCTGTTCTCCTTTGTGGGCAACCTACATTTGTGGGGGGGAGGGATTAAGCCCTCCTTTTAATTAAGCTGGGAGCTGGGTTTTGTCCTGGATCCTTTCACCAAAGCCTGTTTAGCATTTGGTTCCTGCATTTCTTCTGAGGCCCTCTGTGCAGGCTGGGTGCCTGGCTTGCACCAACCAGACAGCTTCCAAGAGCCAGAGGAAAACTCTGCCCCCAAAGCCCTTCTGGCTACCCGGGCCAAGGTGGATTCCCATCTGGCATGGGGGCCAAGGATGGAGGTGGTGGCATGCTTCCCAATCCTAAAGGACCACATATCCCAAGTAGATAGCTCTCCACTTTTTCTCCAGATCCAGCTGGGGAACCTGAGGTTCCTGCTCCCTCAACCTCACAGACCAGCCTGGCACACACCACTGTCATGAGAGCCAGGGTGAAGGGCAAGAACATTGGCAAAAAGCCCTCAGCGAGCCTCCAAATGGCATCCTTTGATCCTCGAAGCCAGCCTAGGAAGGGGTGCACAGTCCCTACTCAGAAGCCAGTGGGTACTGTCCCTTGAGCCCCAATCCCTGTCCAGAGAGAAGACAGACCACTATTCAGACCAAAAGAGTGTGAGGGTAGGTGTCAGCAAGAGGAGGTTCTGGGAACTGAGCAAGGGGTGGGTAGGGTGGGTGGAGGAGGCTGGTGGAGGAGACCTCCCTGGGATAATGACCTGGGATGAGTGTTGGTCAGTAGGACTTTGCTAGATAAATAAGGGCACATAATTAATATCCCATTTTGCAGATGAAGGCTATTGGATATCAACGTATAAGCAAAATACTATGAAAAAATGGGTCAAGGACTTGTGGGGTGATAGAAATGGCAAATGCTTCAGAGGGGAAGAATTCACAGTGGCCTGGGGAGTAGGGATCAGGGTGGGAAGGCCCCCGCCACACCTCACCTGAGATCAGCAGAGCAGCAGCTGCAGGCTCCTCTCACCATGGGGGTAAATAGAGATAAGGGAAAGGCCCCAGGACCAAAGGAAAGACACACAGGTAAGCTTAATTTACATAAATTTATAACTTCTCCCCTGGGAAGTTTACGAAGTTCCTCAAAATCTTCACCCTGGGAAAACAAACAAATAAATGAACAAAGTCGGCCTGGAATATTCTTCATGCACCTTACTAAATCCTAGACTGCTGGGACCCTCCCAGAAGCTGGTGGCTACAATCCCTGCTCAGGCCATGCAGCCCTGAGCTCTCCCTTCCCTGCTATCCTGGGAGTTGGAGATGACGCATTTATGCCCCATCCTCATCACTCCTAGGCAGTGAACTCCCTTGGACAGGGCTCCTCCCCTGGGTGCCAGCTCTTCTGCCATTAAAGTCATTCTGTCCTCTTACAACAGACGCTTCTAAACTTCAGTGCAAGCGGAATCACATGCAGGTCCATGGGCTCCAGCCCCCAGAGAACTTGATTTAGTGCTATGGGATAGAGCTTGGAACAGAATTTTAATAACTTCTGCAGGTGAGTTAGATGCAGGAAACACCTGGCCATCCATGAGAAACACTGACTTAGAAACTTTTCCAAGGCAAAGTCTATACCACTGCAATTCACTGAACACCACCACCAGGTCTGCAACTGGCCAAACATTAAGAACTTGGAACTTACCAGAGTAGTAGCATCCAGATTCCAAAAGTACCAGCAGCCAGATTTGCAAATGATTCCCAATTTGTCTCAAAAATACAAAAGAAACCTCTGACTCTGGAAATAAGTGCATCCCCTCCTTCCATTTTAAAATCAACTCCATTCAGCAAAAAGAACCCCCGTGAGAGGCTTAGTCCTGCCCTCAAGTTGTTTGCAGTCAGGTCAGAGAAATAAGCCCATGATACCAGGTAGAACTCGGTCAGGCTTTTCATTAAATATAATTAGGGAAATGAAGGAGGAGTTCTTCCTTCCTGCTAAGGGGAATCTCATCTGATCTGGGTCTGGAAGGATAAATCGGAAAAGAGGGGGGTAGATGCTATAGATCAAGGGTGCAGAATGAGCAATAGCTTGGAGGTAGAAAATGCTTAGCCTATGTAAGAATTTGCAAGGCAGGAAAATGGAGAGAATTCCATGGTGATGAAACTGGGATAGCAAGGAGACTGTCCCTGTGGAGCTAGGGTAGGAATTGCTTCAGGCTTGATCCACTTACCCAGCACCCTCGGCTGGTACCTATGGGATCATCGGGACTTCCTTTGGAGCTTTGCAAAACTGACCTTCTTATCAAGCCTCCCTGGCTAGCGCTCCGGCTGAGCAGGAATCACTGCCACCTGCTTTTGTGCACATAAAAATGCCTGCACTGTGCCTGGGGTCACTCTGTGAGTGAGTGTATCAGACTCCCTCTGGGGCCCACACTTCTGCTAATGCCTTTGTGACACTGTCATAGCTCCTTGTCCTCTTGCCTTTAGTGTGTGGTCCATTTCTGCAGCCCCAGAAATAGCACAGGACCTGCACATAAAAGATACATATGTAGCTGGGCGTGGTGGCACACACGCCTGTAATCCCAGTACTTGGGAGGCTGAGACAGGAGGACCACAGGTTAGAGGACAGCCTCAGCAATTTAGCGAGACCCTCAGAAACTTAGCAAGACCCTGTTTCAAAATAAAAAATAAAATAGGGCCAGGGGTGTAGCTCTGAGGTAGAATGCCCCTGAGTTCAATCCCCAGTACCACACACAAAAAAAAGATGCTCATGTGAGAGTCGGATGAATGAATAAATGTGAAGAGAAACTCCTCCTTGGACTTGGCCTCTTTAGGCCTCTCTAGCTCCTGCTTCCACATCCTATGAGTATGACTTCACCTCTCTGCTCCTCAGTTTGCTAAGTTGTGTAATAGGGAGAATATTTGTCGCCCACTCAACTTACCTCCTAGGGCTACTTGTAGGGACCAAATGATGTAACAACTGGCCACTTGCTTAAGTGTTAAGTTGGGTTTAGATTCTTCAAAGCTGTTTAAAGAAAATAATTTTTTGGTTGACTAAATATATTTCTCCTTTGGTAGAGGAGCCAATGGCCCAGCATTTGACAGGAGCTATGAGTGAAGGTTTATATGGGAAGAGGCTGGCAGAACTCATGTGTTGAAAATTGTATTTCTTTTTAGAGTATTCTTTTCTAGCACTGAAAGAGAGAAAGCAAAGAAATTCAACTCAAGCACATCTGAGGGCCATAAGGTTAACAGCTGTCATGATACTGCTGCTAAAATTCTGAAAAGACAATGTCGGATGTAGAGTTGCTGGGTTATAACACAGCTGGGCAGAGTTGAAGTGGGAAGAAAACCTCAGATCCTGGAGGGAAAATGAAAAGACATGATGGCAGTCAATAGCACATTAATGAGGGGACCTCTAGTGTGTATATATACATGTACACACACACACACACACACACACACACACACACACCCTATAAATTGAGGAAAGACTTTTACTTTGTGGGCAAGAAGGCTCAAGAAGATGAGTCATGAACATTCTGATTTGCTACCAACCCCATCCCCTGGAATCTTCTAATGGGTATTCTCTTCAGAGAGAAACTAGAATAGACCAGAGCCTCCAAGATGGTACAACTAGTAATTTATCAATTAATAGATTGTTAATTAAGTAATAACACATCAATAAGTAGTTCACTAATAGCATGGGGACTTGGGATAGTAGGCCTCATTAAATTGAATGAACTGTTTCTAGGCTAGTCTCTCTACAGCATCCCAGTGAACAGTGGTCAGCCTAAGGTTGAATATCTCCAGGGACAGTGAACTCACTAGCCCCTTGCATCGTGGGATGCCTGCCAGGAAATCCTTTCCCTCAGCAAGCACTTATCAGCTTCCATGTAGCCTCTGTCCATTGGCCCTAGTTCTGCCCTTTGGGGGCCATTTTCCTCAGGAAAGAACAGACAAGATGGCACAGTGAGGGTTCCTGGGAAAATATCTGCTCAGCAGTATGAGGGAAGCTTCAACAAGGAGCAGCCAGCCTCAGAAACTTAGCAAGACCCTGTTTCAAAAAATAAATAAATAAAATAGGCCTGGGGGTGTAGATTGGAGGTAGAATGCCCCTGGGTTCAATCCCCAGTACCAAAAAGAAAAAAAAAAAAAGAAAAAAGAAAAAAACGGACATTGCTGGGCTGAGGTGTAGCTCAGTAGTAGAACATATACTTAGCAAGTGTAAGGCCCTAGGTTTAATCTCTAACACCAAAACAAAACAAAAAACAAAAGACATCGTCACAACCACACTGAAACATTGGGCCTGGCCCATCTATGCCATGACAACCCTGGGAGACCACGGAATCCAGTCCCTTCCTGCTAAAATTCTGAAAAGACAATGTCGGATGTAGAGTTGCTGGGTTACAAATGCATAGGGTTACAAACACATAGGGTACAAATGGCGACCCACATCCTGCCAACAGGGAAGAACAGATATATGGAACTTGGCTGGGAAACTTTTAATCCAAAAGAAAAAAAAAAGAGTGCACTCCTTTTCTTTATATGTTTGGAATAGAATAATGAGATAATCCTGGATTTTAAAAACTCAACTCTGGTGTTTATATTTTAATTTATTCTCAGAAGGGTAGGAGGGTCTGGAGGAAATGCAATATGTTGGTCTTATTTTATGATTTGCTATGGTAAGCCACTTTTAATCCCTTTCTTCAGTGAAAGGATTTAGGAAGGATACAACAGAATGTACCTATCTGTTGCGTTCATTGCATTTTTCCAGATTTTTATTTAGTTTACAATGTTTTAACAATAAGGGAAATTAAAAGTAATGAGTATTATCCATAATCCTACCATCCTAACAAATGAACTGTTCAGTGTTCCTCTTCGGTCCTTTCTTATAGGCAGGCAAAATTTACATAGGTGATTTATTAGTGTAGTTACAGCTTTGTGTTCAGTTTTTTCGTGTAACAGTTTATCATTATAATACCACATGGTCTTTATAATTATCATTTTAAAATAAATGTTTTAATAATTATTTTAATGGCTGCTTAATACCCTTTTAAATGGATATATCATTCCCTAGTATTGCATATTTAGAAGGACTCCAATTTTTCACTATCACAGATAATCCCAAAGTGCATGTCTTCATATATATCACTTTCTCCTATTTTTGTCATTTCCTTAAAATCTCCAGATCTAGATTTGCTGGGTCAAAGGGCCTGAATTCCTGCATGACTCTTATATATGGTCAAATCACTTTGCACACGGCTTTTATAAATTTATTTTGCCTTCAGTGATGGATGAGTACCACAGCTTCATACCATGCTCTTGCCACAACCCCAGGAAATCTATCAACAAATGAAATATAACTTGAGAAACAACATTTTTAATTCACTAAAAATGCCTTGACAAACATGTTGTAGGCTGTTTCTTCTTTTAGCTCTGGGTCTGTCATAAATTAAATACCTATACTGAGAATTTGGGGAAGCAGCAAAGCAATTACTATACCTATTTTATAGTTGAGGAAACTGAGTCTCTATTCAGGGTTTCACCCAAGGTTGCCCAGTGAGTAAGTGAGAGTACTGAGACTTGGGTAATATTGTCAGTAACTGATGTGAACCAAAGATGCATTGGTTTCTTATAGCCTCCTGGAATATCTTCTAGGCATTCTTTTGTGTTTCGGTGCTAGAGATTGAACTCAGAGCCTTGTGCATGTTAAGCATGTGCTCTACCACTGAGCTACACGCCTAGATCCTCAGGCTCCCCCTCACAGCCCCTGCTACCCAGTTCTTGGAGAGGCAGGGTAAGTATGTCCACATCAGGCACTTCTGTAGCTTCTTTTAACAAGCATCCTAGACCTCCTTGCCTCCAATTATTACTCAAAGTATGGGTTCACTTTAGAGGAGACATCTGATACATTCTTGCCAGAGAATCCCTGACCTTCAGGGCCAGAAGGAACATCAGAGATAATCCCATACAACTGGTTTATTTCAGACATGGGGACCCCAAGGCCCAGAGAAGAAAAAGTATGTGCCCAGGTTCATTTGTGGAGTTGGCAGCCAAGTCAGGATCCACTCTCTCACTTGAAATTTTGCTTGGGGCCAAGAGGGGGTTACTTGTGTGTGAGATATTAATAAATGAATGATTTAAAAAGAATATCGGGGTTGGGCTGGGGATATAGTTCAGTGGTACAGTGATTGTCTAAGATGGACAAGGCAATGAATGGGTTGGATCCCCAGCACCACAAACTTAAAAGAAAGAAGAAAGATAGTTACCTGGCAGGGGAGATACCATGATCACAAAGGTAGTTTTCCCAGGGCGAGGCTTATCCATTGCACTACGGATGTGCTGACCCCTGCGATTTCCCCAAATGTGGGAAACTTGACTGCATAATTTGTGGTAGTGGGGGACTGCATTCGCGCTTTCCCCTGGCATAAAAAAAAGAAAGAGAGAGAGGGAGGGAGGGAGGGAGGGAGGGAGGGAGGAAGGGAGGAAGGAAGGAAGGAAGGAAGGAAGGAAGGAAGGAAGGATCAAATCATCTGAGAAACACTAGAGTCCAGTACCCCAAATAACATTTGTTTTTATTCATCTGTCTTATTTTTTACCTAATGTTTGCTTTTTACTAGACTTTATTTTAAATTTAGTATTTGTTCTATTTTTTCCTTAAAAACAACAACAACTTGGGACTAGATACATATGGCTCAAATTCAAAAGGTAGAAAAGGAACCTGAAGGAAAGTCTGTTCCTATGTCTGTCCCTCAGCCATCCAGTATACCTTCCTGGTAACCTGGCAATCAATGTTACTAGTATATACACAGAGATAGTCACACTTGTGTACGTAACAGTGTAGCTTGGTGATAACTCCACATTGGTACATAAAGAGCTTCCTCATTCATTGTATCGCTTTCTTCCATGGTATTCTGATCAATATGCATTTGAATCTCCAACTGGAATATAGTCTCCACTTTAAGGAGCACACAGTCCCCTGGAAAAATAACGTGTGTTCATTATGACTGCTAAAAGAAGGTAGAAAGTGCTGGGGGTTGGGGGGATAGAAAATGCAGTCAGTGCTCAAGCAGAGGGAAGAGATCATCCTCAGCTGGGTTTGGGTGTTGGCTGGGAGCTGGAACCTGAGAAGGCGCCTGTCCGCTGCAGGTGAGTTTATGGCTGGTGAATAGTGACAAGCAGCTATTCATCACACTGACCTTTGTTTTAAAACAAAGAAAGCCTGCATGTGCAACTCTGGCCAACACCAACATTTAGATGCTGAGCATAAAAGCTTGTTTTTTATTAGCTATATTTGTTGCCCATATATTGGAACCGATCTTAAAGTGGAAGTCAGACGTGTATATCAGATATCATTTGGAGTAATGAGTGTATTTTCCTAATCTTTCCAACACCAACCTAACAACTCATCTCCATAGCATGCATACTAATTAATTTGTTTTCCATATAGTAATAAGATTAACAACCTCACATTTACACGGGGTACTGAGTCATGTTCAAATAAAACAAGTTCTAATGAGAAAAATTGAATGCAGCAGCAAATCATGTCCCACCCGGCAATCCAGGTTTATGTGTGTTTGTCTGTCTTTGCTACACGTATTTTTTTGTCAGGATCTCACTGTAAACAAGATGATTTCTTTCATATTGGGTTAGTCTGGGTAAATTTGTTTAATGAACAACAAAGTCATTGTAAACACCGCACAAATCTGAGTGCCTTGCAGCATGGCTGGGAATCTTTTAAGCTGCTTCAAAAAATGAAACGTGTTAACCACAAAAACAATATTGGGGAAAACATTATTAATATATCAAGGCTCTTAGCTATGCGGCCTGGCTCAGTTCTATCCTGGACATCTGAAGTGTTTTTAATGGATGAGACATGACCTTACACAGCCACTCTACCTCCCCCCATCTAGACCTCAACTTTTTCCTCTGTTAACTGGACAGAGTTGTCTAGGACTTTGAATGTCCTGCCTGCTGATCATCAGAATCAGATGATGGTGGAGAGTGGGAAGTGGGGGCTTTAAAAAATATATACACTGTCAGGCCAGGCGTGGTGGCGCACGCTCGTAATCCCAGTACTTTGGGAGGCAGAGACCAGAGGATCGGGGTTCGAGGCCAGCCTCAGCTCTCTCTCTCTCTCTCTCTCTCTCTCTCTTTACTTAGTGAGGCCCTCCACAACTTTGTGAGACCTGGTTTCAAAATAAAGTATAAAAAATAGGGCCGGGGGTGTAGCGCGGAGGTAGAATGCCCCTGGGTTCAATCCCCGGTACCGCAAAAAAAAAAAAAAAGAAAAAAAAATATATATACACTGTCCTACTAGGCTCCAAACCCCAATCTCTGGGGTCAGGGGTCCCAGAATCTTTGTTTTTTTTCATGGTATTGGGGATTGAACACAAGGGCATTATACCTCTGAGCTACAACCCCAGCCCTTTTTTTATTTTTCATTTTAAAATAGGATCTCACAGCCGGGCATGGTGGTGCGCACTTGTAATCCCAGTACTTGGGAGGCTGAGACAGGAGGATCACAGGTTCATGGGCAGCCTCAGCTACTTAGTGAGACCCTGTTTCAAAATAAAGAATAAAAAAATAGGGAAATTCTTAGAGAGATCCTGTTTCAAAATTAAAATAGGGCTGGGTGTGGTGGTGCACACTTATAATCCCAGTACTTGGGAGGCAGAGACCAGAGAATCCTGGTTCATGGCCAGCCTCAGCTACTTAGTGAGGCCCTCCGCAACTTAGTGGACCCTGTTTCAAAATAAAGAATAAAGAAAATAGGGCTGGGGGTGTAGCTCGGAGGTAAAATGCCCCTGGGTTCAATCCCCGGTACCACAAAAAAAAAAATTAAAATAGGGCTAGGGGGTGGAGCTTAGAGGTAGAATGCCCCTGGGTTCAATTCCCAGTACCACAAAAAAATTTTTTTCAGCTCTATGTACTCTTTCTTCATGATTTTATGCCTATAAAAACTCACGATTCTAAACATTCATGGTTATTCTGGGCTGAGGAAGAGAACTGTTTGGGGGAAGTAGGAACCTGAATTCCAGGGTTCCCCTGGAGCTGTCTTAGATGGCCCTAGAAAAGTCACTTTACTCTGGACCTCAGTCTTGTTATTCACAAAATAAGGGTATTGAACTAGGTAATGGCCAAGTATCTGCCCTCTCTAGCATTCTGGAACCTTATCTCTGACCCCTTTGGGATTCACCCATTTGCACATAAACTACCTTCTAGCTGACTTTCAAGACCAGAACCTGGTCATGAAGGCTGATCGCATTCGTTCATCTGCAGCAGCCTCCCTATGCTTCATGAGGCTGTAGAATCTCTTCTCTTCCTCCCCTTGTCCTGCCTTTTTTTCAGAGGGGCTGAGAGTGCATTTTGGCTGACAGCCAGGCACTTCCAAAACCTTCTTTCCCTCATTTAAGACTCAACTCATTCCAGATTTTCCTGTTCCTTCAGGACATTCTATGCCCCCTATATTCCCAGCCCAGAAACCCCCAACATAGTAAGATCCCAAAAGTGTCTGAGGAATGAATGAATGAGTGAATGAATGAAAGTCATGTGAGGTGCCTCAATGCCTCTGTCCCTCTTGGTCCTCAGTAGGTTGTGCCCTCAGTGAGACAGGAGGAAGGTTTGGCAGGTCCACCCACCATAGGAGCAAGCAAAGAGCTTGGCCACTCTGGCCAAACATGGAGCTCATCAGTTTTTCTAACTTCTGAAGAATGGAATCATACTGGAAGTATTCTGTGTCTTACTTCTTTCAACCAATGTTATATTCGATTTCCTGACTAGGTTGGTGATGACCAGTGTTGCCTTTTTACTATTCACTCAACTATACACATGTGCTATATGCATTTACCAGTACTTGCACTATACTTCACAATAAAAGAAGAAAGATTGAGGGAGTTCAGGATAGTTACTGTTCAGTTTCATTTTCAAGAAGCAACCTAGAAGGAGTGCTCTCTTAGAAAAAGCAACTTGGGTTAGGCATAGTGGTGTATGCTTGTAATTCTAGTACTTGAGAGGCTGAGACAGGAGGATCACAGATTCCAAACCAGCCTCAGCAACTTAGCGAATCCCTCAGCAACTTAGCACGGCCCCGTTTCAAAATAAAAAATTAAAAAGGGCTGAGGTGTAGCTCAGAGTTAGAGGTAGAATGTCCCTAGGTTCAATCCCTAGTTGAAAAAAAAAGTGACTTGGGAACCTGCAAGAATTTTTACAGATGGTAAGACCCTCTGGGGAAGTTTTCCACCTGGGACATTGCCTCAGAGCTTCCCAATTACCTTCCCCTTTTCTACCTCTGAGTGAGCATTCAGTCAACAGCAGCGTGCTCTCCCTTCAAACATCACACAGCACACAAGGCTGCCTCACCTACCAAGAGACCTAACCTGTCTGGGCTCAGTTTTTTCATTTGTAAAATGATGATGTAACTTGTAGTAGGGGCTGGGGTGGGGTGTGCTCTTAAATAAAGTATCAGGACTCAACTTGCCCTATCTCCACTTGGGTCTGAATCTGCACCTGTGGCAAGGTAACAGTGTGGAAATGGAGGTGACAGACTTTGTGAAAGAGTGGGGGGATCATTTTCCATTAGGAGACCCCATTCTGCCACACTTGGGTATTACCTGCCTGGGCTGCCTTGCGCATTGCTCTGTGGGGAGTCAGGGTCTAATAAAGTAGGATAAACCACACTCCACATTAGTTAGCCTCAGCACAGGCAGGATTAACTTTACACTCCATTTGCAAGAGCAAAGCTCCTCTCCTAGAGTTTGTTATAAAGGGATTTAGAATCACAGAATGATAGAGCTGGAAGAGAGCCCCTAAGACATCATCATAATCCTCTCCCCCACCCCCCCACCCCCATCATTTTACAGAGGGTTAAACTGAAGCCTGGAGACCAGAAGGGACATGCCCAAGGTCACCTACTGAATGAGTGGAGGAGCTCAGACTGGAACCCCCGATCTCCAGGCCTGTGTCCTCTCCACTGTCATGCATCACATTATGTTGCTTTGAAATGAAGGTGGAGTAACACATTAGTATTATTATTATTGGCTTTGCCCTGCATCCCTTTACATTCACATCTCCCATATTCACATTTTGTAGGCATGTGAACAAGTTTTACATTTAACCAGTTGAGCCAGGCTCCCTCTGATCAGTGTAGGTTTGCAATTGCTGTTCCCTTTGTCCAAATTGTTCTTCTCTCTCTACTCCTTCTAGAAGGACTCTGCTCAGAGTCACCTCCCTCAGGAATTCTTCTCTGAATCACATTCTCTCCAACTCCATTAGACTGCAAGCTCCTCTAGTTCAGGGGCCACTTCTCACTTATCTTTATATCCCCACTACCCAGCACAGGAACTGCCTCGTGGAAAACACAGAGTAAACATTTGTTGGATAAATGATTAAATGACCAGATGAAAACATTAATCAAGCTGAACATGGTGGCACATGCCTGTAATTCCAATACTTGGGATGCTGAGACAGGAGGATTGAAGGTTCAAGGACAACCTCATCAACTTAGCAAGAACCTCATCAACGTAGTGAGACAGTTTCAAAATAAAAAGGGTGGGGGGGTGTAGCTCAGAGGTAGAATGATTCTGGGTTCAACTCCTAACACACATGCACACACAAAATTAATCAATAATTAAATTAATCAATAATTAAAAGAATGAATGAAAAAGTCAAAGGTGGGTCAGAGCCAGTATGGGTCTCAAGCAAGCCTGAGTTCTTGATAACTTGCCAATATTAGGTCCTATCCCTCCTTGTGGAGGTCTGCCTTTCCTAGCAAGTTTTTGTCACTACCATGCCCCCATGACCTACCACTTTGGGACTGTGTGACTCTGACCACACCCACATATCACTGAGTTGAGTCACCCATAGCCTGGGATTTTTGGGGGTGCCTTTGGATGTCCCTTATTTAAATATTGATTTCTAACAGGGAAGCTTGAGAGTGTGTATGTGTAAGTACATCTGTGTGTATGTGTTTATGAACTAAGCATGGAAATAAAAATCAGAGCATTTGGGTTTTAGCCCCAACTTTGTCAGCATAGCAAAATGGGTAAGCACATGGGCTGAGGCGTCATACAGCTGGGTCTGAATCCTGTGCCAGCTCTGCCACATGCTAGCCGTTCAGCCTTGGGCCTTTCCCTGTCTTTAAATGGAGATAACAATACTACCTGCTCTTAGGACTGTTGTGAAGAATAAACGAGGCCATATATGTAATGTGTTTAGAATCATGACAGACACATAGTGTTATTTAACACAAATAAATGTTAGGAATTATTTTTTAATCTCAGAACCTTAGTTCATGTTATTCCTTCTGCCTGGAATGAAATGGTTGGTGCTGCCCAGGACTCAGCCTTTTTTTTTTTGGTATTGGGGATTGAACCCAGAGTCTTGTGCATGCTAGGCAAGCACTCTTCCACTGAGCTACATCCCCAGCCCTTTTTAAATTTTTTAAAATCTTATTTTGAGTAGCTGGGATTATAGATATGTGCCACCACACCTGGCTTCAGTCCCTCTCAGCTCAAAGAACATAGCTTCTGGCCAGCAGTTAAAGCCCTTGGCTTGTCTACCTTGCTGTGCAGCCTTGGGCAAATGGATTCCTCCTCTGTGCTTTACTCATTGGTGGGGAGGATTCCTCAAAATGCCCTGAGGCAGCTCTAAATAAAAGCCAAAATCATGTGGGCTATGGCTTTTTCAAATCTTTACTTTATACTTTTTCTTTTTCTTTCTTTTTATTTTTTGTACTGGGGATTGAACCCAGGGAAATTCTACCTCTGAGCTATACCCCTAACCCTTTTATCATTTTATTTATTTCTTCTTTTTGGTACTGGAGATTAAACCCAGAAGCATTCTACCTCTGAGCTACACCCCTACTCCCCCCCCCCTTGAAATACAGTCTCACTAAGTTGCTGAGTGTTTCACTAAGTTGCTAAGTCTGGCCTCAAACCTACAATCTCCCTGTCTCGGCCTCCCTGGGATTATAGGCATGTGCCACCATGCCTGGTTTACACTTCTTAAATGAGAATCTTCTAACTCCATCTTTTTTTTTTTTTTTTTTTTTTTGGTGGTACTGGGGGTTGAACACCTATTTTTATTCTTTATTTTGAAACAGGGTCTCACTAAGTTGCAGAGGCCTCACTATAGGTAGCTGAGGCTGGCCGCAAACCCAGATCCTCCTGTCTCAGCCTCCCATACTGGGATTACAAGTGTGCACCACCACGCCCGGCTAACTCCATCTTTTAAAGCCCTTCTTTTTTTCAGAAATCTCATACCCATACTCACATGAACACCTCAATCACCCTACCCTGGAACTCTTGCATCTCTATAAACAGGACACACCAGGGATTCTGTAGCAGGGAAGAAAATGCTCTCTCTCTTTCCTTGGTTTCTAAAAAATATAGGCAGTAGTAGAGAATGGAGAGGGGCGGGCGATGGCCCTTCAAGAGACGTAAGTCTCAGCTCCTCCCTGACTGGCTGTGCAACCCGGAGCAAGCTGCTAAACTTCTCTAAGCCTCAGTTTCTTCATGTGAAAAATGGAAGTAACAGTAGCCACTTCATAAGGTGTGTTACAAAGATTAAAACCCAAAATGCCCACATTTTAGCTGATTTGTGGTCACTGGGTCTGCCACCTTGAAGGAACAGTGAAGAGTCATCTCTAGAGCCCCTGCCCTGGATCCTAAGTGGAGAACAGAACTCATCTCTTGAATGCAAAGCATCTCTGGCTTATTCTGAACATACTCAGTGGAGAGCACCACACTGGCTGGCACCAGAGACCCCAAAATGTGAAGAGCGATAGTGACTGAGGGCCATGAGGGTCTAAGGTCCTGAGAGGAACAGGAAAGTGAGGGAAACATGAAGGCCACCTTCAGCATCTCTCCCTCTTTCTTTCTTTTCTTCTTTCTTGTGCTCGGGATTGAACCTAGGGGTGTTCTACCTCTGAGCTCCTTTTGTTCTTTATTTTTCAAACCAAGGTCTTGCTAAGTTACCTTGCGTGCTGGCCTCAAACCTGTGATCCTCCTATCTTAGCCTCCCAAGTACTGGAATTATGGGCATGTGCCACCATGCCCAGCTAAGGAGAGTATTGCCTTTGGCATTTTAAGGGTCATAGAAAGAGAGCTATTCGGTGCCCCTCTGTGACAGGGATGGTCCCCTTCTGGCCAGTTCCTCGCACTAGAGTCTTTCGCCAACATCACCTCTGGGAGGGGAGAGTTAAAGATGAGTATACAAAGCATTCTGGAGAGCCTGAGGGGAGCAGTGGAACCAGCAGAGAGGCCGGACAGTGGGGAAGGGGAAAAGGAGGGAAACAGGATGGCCTGGCCCTCTTGGAGGTGGGAAAGGCTGCACAAGATGGGGATCAGCTGAGAATGCAGTGTGCCCCAGAGTCGAGAACCCTGCTGACTGTGGGGAGGGTACAGAGAATCAGATTTGGGCTGCCTCAAGGGGATATTTTTCTACTACCTAAATCTGTCTCTGTTAGGCTTAGTTTAGGGTTGGAAGTGACAAAACCCCATATCAAGGGAGCTTACAGGGAAAAAAAGACTATCTTGGTTCACCCACATGGATATTTCAGGGTAGAGCTTCAGGGACTGTAAGAGCTTGATGTCATCGGTTATCTGTCCATCCTCTTGCCAGTTCTTTCTCTGTGCTAGTGCCATTCTCTTGCTTTGCAGATGGACATTACAGATATGGCCACAGACTCTCATCTTACCCTGTCCAAGCTCAGTGACCCCCATCAGCAAGAGTGTAGACAGCCCCAGAGAAGGACTCTGATATGGCCAGCTCGGGACATACATTCATCCCTGAGCCAATTACTGTGGCCAGAAATAGTATGATTGTCAGGCCCAGGTCACATGCTGAACTGTATCATGTGACCCAGGAAATAGAAACCACCCTGAGTATAATATTTAGCAGAGGGAATGTGTTGGTTAAACACAAGTGCTGGAAGAGCTTTGGAAGCTCATGGGGGGGGGCAGGGAAGCAACCCAGTTATCACCAATAGCTAGAAGTCACTGCTGACCGGGCTGGAGAAATAAAGGGAGAAGGTGGTATTGCTGGGGCCACCCAATGGACGTTGGAACCATGGTGGATCTGTCCAATGGGACCTGGAGCCGAGCCACAGAAGAAATGCAGACAAGGTCAGAGAGGGGACAGAAATACCTTGGCTTCTCCCTTTTCTTATGTTCCAATCTCCTGCCTCCCATAGGTCACAGGGACCCAAACCCAGCTGACAGGGAGCCTGGGATTTAGAGCCTGCCCCCTGCAGGACAGAGAGGGGAAGAAGAAAGGCAAGGAATGGATATGAGGGCAACAGACCAGGGAGCAGCACACCACCCCTGTGGTAGGGTGTGTGTGTGTGTGTGTGTGTGTGTGTGTGTGTATGTGTATTCCTGTGACTGGCTGATCTATCACGGGATGAACAACCACAAGGAATGAAGGAGGAGCAGTTTCCCCAAGGGAGTTGGTGCCCTTATTACAAGGGGGAAAGGATCCTGGGCAGTATTTGCCAACTGTCCAAATATGAAATAGGTCACTTCATGAGGTAGTGAGATGTCCACCACCAGAAATGTTCAACAAAGACCGGATGCCTGTATGTCAGAGATCCTATAGGGGCATTGTTCAGTACATGGAGAATGGCCCAGTGTGTCTCTAAATCCCTTCCCATTGGTACCTTGTGTATTTTCTACAATGATCCTGTTTTTTTTTACACATGCTGCTCCTCCCATAAACTTGGGCTGTTCATTTATGTGATTAGCACAGAATAACAAATGTGTAAACTGCAAGCATATTTGATTTGGAACACTCTGAAGAATCTGGCACCATCAGTTGGGCCACTGATTGTATTTCCAGCTTGCATCTGCTTCTTGTTACATCTTTGCTCCTGCGCCAGAAGTATCATGGCCAAAAATGGTCAAAGACTTAAAAGTTTACTTTTACTTTTTGGCAGAATCAGCAAACTGGATCACTAAAGTTTTGTCTTCACTCTTTAAACTCCCAAAAGAAAAGAAATCACAAGAACAGATCTTGTCATAGAAAGAAAATGAGACAAAGAATGTAATCATAATACTAGTGAATGGTTTTTAGACTGACATCTGTACATTAAGAATATGTAAAAATACCAATTTCATGCTCTGACAGATTATTCTGCATCAGGGGTGGGGTAATGCCTTGGGAATGCCAAATGTCAAAGCATTACATAATGTCAGCTATTCATGTGGTTTTTTGATGCGATATCACTGGGAATGGGAATTCCTTAAGGGAGAGATGTCTTAAAAGAGGGAGGGAAGAAGGAAGGCATAAGAAAAGAAAGGAAGGAAAGAAAGAAAGGAGGGAGAAAAGAGATAGACACTATCAAATCAGAATAAAAGAGCGACTGCATTAAGAAAAGTCAATGTATTTATTTTAAACAATGCACAAAATCCCATCTCTAAGTCATTATGTGTAGGAATTATTTATCTCTGTTTTATTTCTCGCAGTTTGATCTTCCATGTTTATTTCTTTCATACATGTAGCAGTGCTACTTTTTGTCTGAATTTTTATAACACCAACAGAAATCTAAATGTAAAAGTTCATTCATAATCCCATTGCTCCAACAGGGTGAACTAGCTTAATTTTTCTGTTCTATTCTAGTTCTTGTCCAAATGTACAATATCATACAGCAGCCATCACAATATAAATAAAAATTTACATGCTTTCTAAAATTTTATCATAGGAATTTTCTCATATTGTCACATGAACTTCATAATGACCACTTTAATTACTTAATCATATTCTAAGATATACTTGTACTATAATTTGCTTACCCATTTGGTGTCTAGGGTCCCTCCTCACTTTTCCGTAGTTATAGATAAAACCTAATAAGCATCTTCACATATTTAGTGCACTTAACGGAGTTTTGTATGGCAGGTGCTGTGTTAAACAGTAGAGATTAGCAGGAAGGATATTGCTTCCCAGTCCAGGGAGGGAGGGAGACAGACAAATGAACACACAGTTGCAATTCGGAGGTCTAGTGCCTTGTTCCCCCAAGTGCAGCACCAGCATCACCTGGGAGCTTGTCAGAATGGAAAAATCTCAGGCCCCAAGCTAGATCTACTGAGTCAGAATCTGAATTTTAACAAAATCCCCAGGTGATTTGTTGTGTACATTAGAAGTTTAAGAAACTGCCAATCCCAGTCCCCCTCCTGAGTCATGCCTTCACACCACTGTTCTGGTAGAGCATCCTGCCTGGCATGCTCTTTGCCTGATCCTGTTTCCAGGATCCAGAGATCCTGGATCCTGATCCAGAGAGCACTTACTTTTCTGTCAAATTTAGAGAGTTACTTTTTCTGGAGACTTCTCTCCTTTTCTTAGTTATATATGATCTCCCCACTCTTGTGCCCCCATGATCTTCATAATACTTCTATCTCAGAAACTGTGAGCACCTTATTTCGCATTTATTAATAGATCTGTTTCTTTCTATAAGATTATAAACAACCAGCATAGACTGGAGCAGAGCAGAGCAGAGCTCAAGTAGGTATCTGTTAGATGAATAAATGAACGAGGACTAAGAGAGCTCGAAAGCTGAGGTCCCTAGGGTGGCAAAGACAGTGTGGTGAGGACCAGGAGGCTGGGACAGTCCCATTCTTACTCTTGATTACTCCCAAGAAGATATTTCTTTTTCTTTTTTTTTTTTGAGGTATTGGGGATTGAACCCAGGGGCGTTCTACCTCCGCGCTACACCCCCGGCCCTATTTTTTTATACTTTGTTTTGAAACCAGGTCTCACGAAGTTGTGGAGGGCCTCACTAGGTAGAGAGAGAGAGACAGAGAGAGAGAGAGACAGAGAGAGAGAGAGAGAGAGAGAGCACGAGCGCGCACGCATGCGAGCTGAGGCTGGCCGCAAACCAGATCCTCCGGGACCACCCAAAGTACTGGGATTACAAGCGTGCGCCACCACGCCCGGCTCCAAGAAGATATTTCTTCCTACAGAGGCAGAGAATCTCTGTGTTGGAAGGGACTGAAAGGTTCTTAAGTCTCAAGAAGAGTATTTAATTCTGACACATGTTATAATATTAATGAGCCTTGAACACCTTATGCTGAATAAAATATGCCAGAGGCCAAAAAAGGTTTCATTAGGTTGCTAAGAGTTTTGCTATGTTGCAGAGGCTGTCCGTTGCGGAGGCTGTCCTTGAACCTTTGATTCTCCTGTCTCAGTCTCTCAAATACTGGGATTACAGGCATGTGGCACTATGCCCTGACTATGCCCTGTTCCAGAGAAACCTTGAACATAAGCAGTCTGAGGAGAGTTGAAACAAGTCATGGAGTTGGGTGCCTGTAATCCCACTACTTGGGAGGCTGAGACAGGAGGATCGCAGGTTCAAGGCCAGCCTCAACAACTTAGCAAGACCCTGAGCAACTTAGTGAGATGCTGCTTCAAAATAAAAAATAAAAAGGGCTGGGATTGTAGCTCAGAGGTAGAATGCCCCTGGGTTCAATCTCTACTAAGACACACACACGCATACACACACACACACACACACAGAATCATGACATCACTTGCAAAAGATGTATTAGCACTGGATGCGTATGTTCAAGAATCTTAGAATTTGGGAGCTCAGTGGTACCTGCCTGAGAAATTGTTTAATCTGGCTTCTCATTTTTTATAGATAAGGAAATTGAAGTGCAGAGATATAGTGGGTTAGAAGGTCACGCAGAAAAATCATACCATACCTGGCACCACCGTCTTATCCTTGACTTCTAGTTTACATCTCTGTATTTTATGCTCCTTTATTGCTTTCCTTGGATAAAATGTTCTAAAGTCTCTTTATAGGTTGGGTTTTTCCTTCCAGGACTGCAATGAATCATGGAGGGAGAGAGGTCCTTGAATGAATGATGAATATATGTTATGGGTTGAACTGTGTTCTCCCAAAAGATATGGTGGTATAATTCTGGGATATGTATCTCAGAATGTGACCTTATTTGGAAATAGGGTTATTGCAGATGTAATTACTTTTTTTTTTTTTGGTACAGGAGATGGAACTCAGGGGCATTCTACCTCTGAGCTACACCTCCAGCCCTATTTTATTTTTATTTTGAAACAGGGTCTCACTAGGTTGATGAGAATCTCACTACTTGCTGAGGCTGTCCTCCAACATGCAATCCTCCTGTCTCAGCCTCCCAAGTACTGGGACTACAGGTGTGCACCACCACATCTGGCTATAATTACTTATGATATGATGGACCCATTGTCCAATATGACTGGTAGCCTTATAAAAGGAGTAAAGAGACACACAGGGAGAAGATAGCCATGTGAGAACAGAGGCAGAGATTAGAGTGATGCACGCACAAGCCAAGGGATGCTGAGGATTCCTGAGAACCTCCAGAATCAAGAAAGAGGCAAGGAAGGATTCTGCCCTAGAGCCATCAGAGAGAGCATGGACCTGCCTCTATTTTGATCTTGGACTTCCAGCCTCCAGAACTGTGATAAAATAAATTTATATTGTTATAAGCCATCTAGGTTTTGGTAATTTGTTTCAGCAGCTCTAGGAAACAAATACATAAAGGTTACCTGCACATGTATTTCCCTAGGCCAAGAGAGGTAGGGCCCATTAAGGCCTCAGAGTGGAGACAGTTATAGACTGAGAGTTGAGCTGGGCTCAAATCTCTGGTAGCTTTAAGCTCCAAAGTTCAAGCATCTAGCATGCCCTTGTCAGGGGCTAATCCAGGTACCATATTTTGGGTGTGCCCCCAGAATTCAAGTGTTGGAAATTTAACCCCTGAAGTCATATGTTAATAGTATTAGTAGGGTGGAAATTAATCCAACTATGGTGTTTAGAGGTAGAGCCTTCGGGAAGTGATTAGGATTAGATTAAGTCGTTAGGGAGCCAGGCGTGGTGGTGCACACTTGTAATCCCAGTACTTGGGAGGCTGAGACTGGAGGATCCGGGTTCACGGTCAGCCTCAGCTACTTAGTGAGGCCTCTGTAACTTAGTGAGACCCTGTTTCAAAACAAAGAATAAAAAATAGGGCTGGGGGTATAGCTCAGAGGTAGAATGCCCCTGGGTTC